>CAIGRP010032275.1:0-40694 GCA_903798385.1 Fraxinus cuspidata
ATCCTATATATGATATCTCCATTGCGTGTTTATTTGCTCTTGATTGATTACTATGATTATATGCTTCTACTTGGGTGTTCTTGATCTTAGCTCGGTGAGTATATGGAACATGTATGTTATGTGTTTTGGGTTCGGAACGCGATGTAAGGTCTGTGATACCAATTTTATTGGTTACCTTGATTGTGCACATATAAACTGTGTGTTTTGGTTACTAGTGGAGATTTGTTGGGTTTTGATACTCAATAAATCCCGAGCATTAATGTTAAACCGATTTTTTGTTTTGTTGGATTATACTTCATAAGTATCGGCCGATGAATGAAGTGAAAATGTCTACACCACAATCGAACAAACTATTCCTACAACTTTTTCAGGTCATTTGAAGTAACCTAATTGTGTTAGTGTTACTCATGGCCCGGCCCATTACCCATGGACGGCTTTAGGGTTGACAACTCATTTATTGTTACCTACTTGGCTTTGTGCCGTCTTCTTCCCTCCCTCTCTTAGCTTTTGTAGCTGATTTTTTGGCTACCAATAACAAGGCTACCAATAACATTCATATTCAGCCCTTTGTGGGCACCTTGAAGCAACCGGGTTTGGGGGTTTTAGTTTAGGATTTGGTTTGTGAATGTGGTGTTGATTAGAAGAGACTGAGCCAGGTTGATTGTGGTGATTGGAGCCCAATATTCAATAGATGTCTAATTCTAATTGTCTAACTTTGGATTCCTCTAATTCTGACGTGTCTAATATGGGTTGGGGCCATTATTTGGATTCCTCTAATTTGATGCTAGTGCAGAAAAGATAACAGCAGATTTGTGTTGGTTTACTTGGATTTGATTTTATTTACAAAACCCATGTTTCAAGAAAAAATTGAACAAAAAACATTATGAATCTCCATACTATACATAGATCCACAATGCTTGCTCTTTCCCGTTGTGGTTGATTTCACGTTTAAATTTGAGAACTACCAAGTTTGTGAATGTTAATGTCTATATTATGGTGTGGGGTACGGTTGGATTTTGTTTAGCACAGCCAACTGATGAAGGCATTGCGACAATTGGTAGCTGTTGCTGCATTGCCAAACTATGAGTCAATTTTCTGGCCCTTGATCCCCAGAATATAGAAAATCCAGTAATACATTACGTCCAAAAAAAAATCAATGAACTGAACCGAATTTGGTTTTCAATTTATTTTTCGTAAACAAATCTCTATGTGCAAAAAACTTCATGGCATGATACCTAATGTCTTTGATAGGGAAATTTAATTCGAATTGTGATTATATTACCCTTTTTTTCTGTAATAAAATTTAGCTCTTGAAGATCCTCTTGAACTAAAATATTCATGGCTATTTATATAAGTAAAAATTTCTTGCTACAAATTCCTAAACCCAGGGAAAAAGGTTTTCTTAAAACAAATTGGATTAAGAATCTACAAAGTTAAACTTTCAGCAAACTAATTGTGGTGAATAAATTTCCACAGAGAAGATTTTAAAATTCCATCCGTATTTTTACCGTGTACTTTTTGAGCAAACTGACACCCATTATATCCATTTTCAAGTACTGGTCCTTTTGTAAAAAGAAAAAAATATGTTGAACAACCTCTGTATTCATTTTTAAAGTAGTATTGGATTTGGAAAAAAAAAACATGTTTAAAGGCCTCATAATAATTAGTTGTCTAGGGGCTCAAAATCTTAGGGTTGGCCCTGATTTAATGTTATGCTATGATTGCAAATCATTGGGATGAACAAATGGATGTCTCAATGGTCTAATTTATAGAGAATGAAAGGCTGTGAGTGAAGTGTCGCCCTCAAACTCAGCAACCTTTGCCAAGGGTCGCAGTGTTTACTGTCACTAGCCGTCGTTCAGAACGACAACCTCCTCGCTTGAGCGCTAGGCAAGCGTGGGAGTTGGATAATTTTCCAGTCAGTTTCCTATCTTTTCTTTCAATTTTGGACCATAATTTCTCATTCATCCGAAATTAGTTTAGAAATTTCAAATATACCACGACGATCCACTCAACGAGTAGAACATGTTAGTCTTTTATTTTCACAATTTGACTATCGGATCAAATTCAAATATTTGATCGAAGTTGACACTTTTTCATAATTTAAAACTTAACCAATTCCAACAGAAACCATGTGGAAATGATCTTTTTCCATTGCCATTTTCTATGTCACCTTTAGAAGTGTTATGCCTTTGGTCCAATCAATTTTGAACATAAATACGTTTAATATATAATTGATACATTTCATTTATAGCAGATCTATTATTTAATTTAATATTTTAATAAATTAAATAATAGAATTTGTAAACTCAAGTCTTGATAACTTGTTAATCACAAAGAGTTGTGATTGTAAAATACAAATTACATATGACTGAATCTTAAATCACCTATAATCGTAAGTAAGATACGGATATTATTAATGATAGACCATCACGTATAACATTTCTTATTTGTGAAATAAGTAGCCGATCTCATAAGCTAAAGTGTGGTAACACTTAAATGAACATGTGGTTATTTTGTTATAAAACAAAACATTGGAAATCCGCTGAGAAAATTCCACATGAATAATTATCTAGGTGTCAGTTGTTAATCTTTAGTATTGGAATAAATCTATCGACTTGAGGTCATAATAATGCCTTATATAGGGACAATCATACTTTGGTGATATTGGATGTTACTCTGCCAAGGGTCGCTAATACGATATCATTCGGGTATGTTAAGAATTATATGAATGTGGTAAATGATCAATAGATGATTAGTCACTCTTAGGTAGTAAGAGATTATGATCTACATTTCATTCAATTAAGTTGATAAAGAAATCATTGGCCAATGTGTACTCATAAGTCGAAAAAGAATTTTGACTTACATAGACTTAATAGTGGGATAAAAAGTATGATCGATAACTGAGATTGACATATAATTGGGTTGCTTGTTAATAGGTCCAAGTTAATTAATTAGATTAATTAATTCATCGACCAAATTTAATTAATTGAATTAATTAAATATTGGATCGGGTTAAGTTTAAGAAACGGGTCAAACCCACATGAACTTATATTAATAAGCTACTAGATATATGAGAGCACAATTCATTATCTTGCCAGCACAAGAAAAAATAAACCATAATTCTCTTATTCTTGTTTTTTGTGTGGATTTCCATTGTAGTCTGGACAATTGAACAGTTGTGAATTGCAGATCGTAATTGTTAGTGTTCAAGATAAGCAAAGAAGTTTGCAGACTTCAACAAAAGTATAATTCATATCACAGTTTCTATCTAAACACAAAAAATATCATTGGTGGGAATTGAAATAATTTTATTTTCCGTTGTGCATGATTAAATAAATTCTCAACAACCTTAAGCTTATGCTTGTGTAAAATTAAAAGTTACTTTTTTATTCCATCAAATTCAAATATTAAGTTTAATAATACGTTCACAATTACCACGCGTTTTTTGAATGCACATTTTGTGGGATCCAATGTTAATCCTTGTAAAAAGTTTTTAATAAATTATCTGACCACTCAATGCTTAAGTTTTTTTTTTCAAAAAAAAAAAAAAAATTGTCCTAAAAAATTACTCATTTACTGGTATCAATTTAAAAAGTTTCATTTCATAACTTAATAGTAATTTAAACTCTTATAATATTGAACAAAATAATTTCGAAGAAATATTCGACGAAAAAAGACAATATTGTTTACAAGTTACAAAAATGTAATAATACTGCGAGTTAAGTTTTCATAGAGAAACCTCTAGAATGACAGGGTTTCCATTTTGAACACGTTTATATAATTGACACTCTTTCCAAAGGTTTCAAAAACTCAAAAAATATTTCTGAAAATTTAATAAGAATTTTACTTCATTGTTGGACTTAATTAATAATAAACAAAACTATGAGTTCCTATATAAAAAAAAATCATTCAATCGTGAGTTTCAATTCTTATATAAAGAAAGATTAAATTAACAAAGTTTAATTTCACCTAGTTTTATTAATTCCATTATGCCATCCACCATTATTCCAAATCTCTTTTCGAGCGATAACACTAAGAATCCATATCTTTACTTTCAACTTTGATAGCCTCCGTTTGATTAAAAAAAATTATAAAATTTGTAACCTATTTTAAATGTTCAAATATCGTTTTCAATTATACCTTCTAATAAATATAAAAATACTATTATCTATCTATTTATACATAGGCTGTTTATAATTCTTTCCAAATAGAGGCTTATTTACCTTAGATTAATTAATATATTTTATTATTTAATTGGTAAATTTAATTTTTAAATTTAAATATGTAATTTATAAAATAAAATTCATGTTTGTCTCCCTTTAAAACAGAACACTTTAATTCTCATATTCATTTTCAACCACACATTCATCTAATAAAATATTTTACACATAAATTAAAAAAAAATTACATTTTAACCATAAAATCATTATTCAAAATATTATCTTTGTAAATAATAGTCATCAAACATGATCTTAATGTTTTAAATGACTTTTCCATCATGTTCTGAGTCATTTCTTGTAGAATTATATTTTGCGTTTGATTTTCCTTTCCACTTTCGTGCAACTTATGGCTATAAATTTTTGAAATAAGAAAGTTCGATCCAACTAACACCTAGGGAGAGGTGAATGGGTGTTTGTGCGGAACTTAAATTTATCACTTAATAAATGTAACAAGTCACAGTTATTAGTTAATTCAGATGAATTCACTTGCACAACTATCCTATATTGAATTACCGTAGTTAATAAATACTTGAAAAATAAATAACACTTAAAAATTGTTGATGGAGAAAACCTGTAACTGGATAAAAACTCCGAATCCAAGTCAGTAAAAATTCACTATAAACAAATCAACTTACAGTACTGTCAGACTCGACTAACTCTAGTACTTTATGGCTTCCTAACTGTAATCACCAAAACTCTCATGGATTGCGTGCTCCTGGACCAACTCCCGACCTTCTAAATTCATCTATCTCCTATGGATTAATGAAAATTCCTCGTTCTTCAACAACCAGAACTCCAATAATCTTCATTGAGCTTCAAAACTCTAACATATGTTGTGGAAGTATGTGTTTTGGTATTTGGTATATGTGAAGTTAATGTTATTCAATGCTATGAAGAAATCAAAAAGAAGGTTGAACAATCTAGGAAGTAATTTCTTGTTTCTCTCAATATTCAACCAACTATTTTTCGAATGGAGGCATGAATATATATAATGTAGAGGTTTTGGGTAGTACGGGTGGAATAAAAACCTTGAAAAATGCGAACGAGATCCAGGCGACAGGCGGGCGACACATCTTCTGTTTTTACCGCTCGAGTGTTGCTGGACGATATATTAGCGAAATTACGACACTCTTTTCTTCTCGTTCCATACTCGAACTCTAGGACTTCTAACTTACATATACAACTTACCACTTAACATTATGACTTTTAAAAATTCTTTTTCAATAATAGTTTTGTCAAAAGATTGTCAACATCTTTAAAACCTAACAATTTTACATGGAAAATAGTGTGTGAACCATGAATGTACTAGGAAATATGAACGATGTAAATACCTAGGATGGCCAATAAGATTGTTTAATTTGTCAACACATAATTTATTTGAGTTTTTAGGATAAACAAAGTATTGTCAACTTCAGTTGTAACTACCCTTCAATTTGTTGAATTAATATAAAATTCGAGTCAAGCAACTAATATAGACAGAAGATTATTTTAAATGATTAAAAACGTGGAAAATGCATATGCAAAATTTAACAATTAAGCCTTATTTATTGAAGACTAATTTGTTCATCAATAAAGAACCCAATTTCAAGTTAGAGTGTGTGAATAACAACGTCCACCAACTGATTGATACTCTATTAGTTTATTTTCAACCATACTGTGTTATGCAGTTTTGTAGTAAAAATTATATTTTGTTAGACAACATTATAATGCATGTTTAGCGTGTAAAAGTTGGAAAAGATTGCAGAACCGAATACCATCGTGAAAAATTCAAGATAATTCAATTTGTTTATAATGATAGTTTTTATATTCGGTGTGTCACATCCATGATCAAAAGTCTGGCCAAGTTGGTATGTAAGTATATGTTTGGAGTATTAAGAGTAGACCTTATAAAATATGAAAGATGATCTCAAGTAAACAACTATGAAGAGTGGACCTTTTCTAAATGTTTGAGTCAAATGCAAAATTAGACTTAAAGGATAACCCTAAACATGTTGTGTGACACGATAAGAAAATATTTTTTAACATTTTAATTTAAAAAATAGATTTGAGTGATTAAATATTATAAATTAGTAATTAAATTTTAACATTCTAATTTTAAGGGCTATTTACGAGGAACATACTAGATTTTTAAATAAAACCTTAATTACTATAGTACTTATCTGTGCCTTTCATTTTAGCCTCCATTTGGGAAGAATTTATCATTGATTTAGTACTAATCCAAAAAGGCGTATAACTTATAGGGACAAAGCCATTCTCCATGTCCACAATCTCCACTCTCATACCCACCACAGTGTCATTCAGATTCATCGCTAAAGAAGAAATGGTCGTTCCTAACAACCATCACCTCCCCGAATTCAACTTTGAACAAATCCATGTCAACCTCCTATATTTCTCTTAATATAGCACAAACAACACGGAATGTAATATTATTAATATACAGTTTGTAAGTTACAATTTGTAAAAATAAAAACTAATGTAACAGAACAGACAATCACTGTTAAGAAATTATGTACATGTGTAATTTGCTAAAATATTTTTTAAAAAAAGTTATTTACATACTGAAAAATTACAGTGTTATAAACTATAGAGAGAGAAGTAAATAGATTTGTTTGTATTTTATTGGTAACCAAAGTCATGTATTTAAAGTAAAGAATTATGACTAGAGTTATAAATATAACAATAATTAGGACGGTAGTGACAAAATTGACGTTCACTAGTTAGTTATTAATTTGGCAACCGTATTTATAGATTTGTGTGTTTTTTATTAGTAATCAAAGTCATGTATTTATAGTAACGAAAGAGGGGCATAGGGCTATAATAATAATAATAATGACTGTCATTCACTAATTATATTTTAGTTTAAAATACTCCGTATGCGTCTTCGTTAAAAATATTATTTGACAAAAATTTAATGGGATAAAATATCAAATGAATAAAAAAAGAGTAAATTCAAATCTTACCAGAAAAATCTAATGCGATAAAATATGAGCAAAATGAAAAGAATATAGTTACTTCCCTAATGTTGATCAACGAAGATACGTGAATACATTTGTATCTTGTATACCAATTTCTTGAATGTAATTCATCGATAATGCTTTTGTAAATAAGTTAACCATATTATTACTTATACAAATTTATTGAACTGCAATGTCACCCATCTTTTTAAGCTCACGTGTATAGAATAATTTTGGGAAAATATGATTTTTCTTGTTCCTTTGATATAACATCTTTTGAGTTTTGTAATAAAAATTGCATTATCTTCGTATAATATATTTATCTATTTTTGTTTGACTTTAGTCAACATGATAGTCCATTGAAAATAAATTTTGACGCTCTCTTTAGGAGTCTCATATACATGTTATAATATGTAAAAGTAAAATTATAAAATTATATTGAGGGTAAATGTGTTTTAGGTAGATTATGAACATTCATTAAAATACTCATTAAAACCTTACTAGAAAACCGTAGGGGAAAAAATAGTGAAGGAAAAAAGTGCATTTCCTTTGAATAAGTTACAAAATTTGCCTCGTTAAAGCTTTTTCCACAAAATCCAATGGAACAAACTTTGGTCAAGGAAAAATAGTGCAACGTATATTTACTCTATCTTACGATAATATTATTTGAATTATATGCAAGTATATTAAACGATTTAGAGATAATATTAGTAGTCATGTCAATGGAGTTGGTTATAGTCACATTTATTGTATACATATCAAATTTCATGTATTTTTAGAATAACAAGATGTAGACTTGTAATTATATTCACCATAAAAACTCCAAGTTTCTCTTGTACGTTTAATTTTTTTAGGATTACATCCATTTATTTGGTTAATTATTTTTACATCAGTGTTCTTTATTGAATTTCCATCAATATTTTTACCATATCTCACAATATGGAGTACTACGCATGGAAAAAGTATTTTCAACAATGTTTTTCTTTTTAATTCCATTTATTTCCCCATAATAAATAATTATTGAGATATCTCAATTTTATTATTTTACCTCTTTTTGAATTTTACAATTTGTTAGGTTTATATACTTATATACGCCTCATCCCATCTTTATTATTAGTTTCATTTTTTAAAATCGAATATCAACACACTTTATGTGTGGGATAAATTTATGAAATATAATATTTAGATATTCTTCTTTCAGGACTTCAATTTAGAACATTTAACCCCCGTTTGACCTCCATTATATTTATAATACATTTTTCTCTCTATTCTTTTTAATTATACATTCTTCAATTAAATAACATTACAAAAACTAAAAAAAAATTCTTCTTTTTCAACCACACATTCTCCAAAAAAATAATATTCTAGAAACTATAACATCAAACAATGGGAGTCAAACCGGGGCATAAATTCAGAGTGTGAGGTATTGTTAATCTCTTTTATTAGTGATGCATTTAAATTATTTATCTTTCGAATTCTCTTGTGCGAGTCAACAAATCGTCTTACAAAAAAACATCCGTTATGGTTTAAGTTATTGTTCAAAAGCTCCCATATACATGTATTCTCAGTGCATTAATAACTATCTTAGTGCATTGTGGTGGAGTGACTTATGTATATTGCACTAAAACAATATTTATATAGAAAATATTAGTCTTGTGACTATAAGCCAGCAGGGAGAACAAAGATGTTGGGACAATGCGTCTACATAAAAGGATTTATTCTGTAAGCATAAATGGGAAACCTTTTCTTCTCAATAGTACTAATGCTTTAGTAATTGATTGGAGGCATTTAAATAAGTTTTTACACCATGAGCAATAGAACGTTAAACAATTATCCCAACTCGTAGTTACTAAAAGATTTGAGATTTAGGCTCGTTAATATTAACAGACATAATCTCAATTCTAATATTAGAACCATGCTCACAATTTAAAATTTGAGCAAATAATTTTGTAAACTTCAAGTTGTTGATTATATAATAACACGATGCAATCATCTAGTAGATGTATATCATATACAAATAATATTTAGGTGGTCAACATGGAAGGTAAGGTGACCCTATGTAACACTTATTACTTTTCAAGATTTTAGGGATATAAACCCGACTTTAACTAATGAAGAAACGTGATCAATTTTCAATAAAAATAACAAGTATCACATAGGAATTTATTAGATTGAAACTTCTAGTTCAATATTGTACGTTATTCAATTTTACTAATATCGGTATAGTCCCAATCATCTTACACATTTTAGAAACTTAGTAGGTTCATATTTAATTTTGTAAAAATAGATTACTATCAATAGTAAAGTTTGTCCATTCATATCATACAATATTGTCTCTTATGGAGTCTTAAATAAGATTTACAAAATTTCATATTCTACTAACACTAACCCCTTGTTTAATGTACAATAAAAATAATTTTAAAAAACACGAGTTTTGAAATAGTGATTTTTGTAAAGGAATGTGTGGTTAAAAATGAAAAAAAAAATTGTTTTACGTGCAAAATGTTTTATTGTTGAGAATGTGTAGTTGAAAATGAGTTTAAGAAAAAAAATTAAAAAATGATAGACAAATAGGGGGACTATGTTTATCATTATCAAAAAACATATTCTTTATAGAAAATATGAGTAATTCAAATACCTAGAGTGCTTTTAATTCTATCTTTTGACAAAAGAATAAAAAAAACCAGGCAGAATGAGTCCTGAAAAGATTTTATAATATACAAAATTTAATATTAATATTGTTTACCCATTTTTATCAAATACATTCTGTCAAAATATTGAACAAAAATAAATATTCATAATATGCCGATCATGTGTCAATTTCTTTTTAAAAAAAAATCTTAGTACATTTCAAATTCTAGTGGACAAATGAAAATCATTATAGATGCATTATTAACGAAAGTAATCAGTACATAACGTCTCTAATTTTCATTATTATTATTATGGAAAACATTCTTACCTTTAATTTTTTGATATTTTCACTCTTATTTCTACATTTCATTGCGCAAAAGGTCATTCTCTTCTATTTTCTCAATTAAAAAATGTAAAATTACGAATATATCATTCTCTTTAAATAAAATAAAATAACTAATTGCAAATATAGTCTAATTTTTTTAAAAAGCGTAAATGTGTCACAAATAAATTATTAAAAAAATAGTACATAATGTCTATACCTTTCATTTTTTGACATTTCCATCATTAATTACACTTTTGATTACGCATTTAATTGGGACTAATATCTCTATTTTATAATAATTTATTTGAAACTCGTTTGCACTTTTTAAAAAAAAAAATCATTTCTAATTTTTTAACAATTTATTTGGGACTCGTTTGTACTTTTTAAAAACTTTGGGACTATGATTGCAATTAAATTTTTAGTTATTTATTTAAATATGAGAATATATTCATCATTTCATAACTTTTTATTGAGAAATTGGATAAAAATTGATAGAAAATGATAGTTTGCGCAACCAAATGTGTAATTAAGGGTGAAAGTGCCAAAAAAATAAAAAGTAAGAATTTTTTTCAAAATAATAATGAAAGGTAAGGACATTATGTACTAATTACATTTTTAATAATTTATTTGGAACTCATTTGCACTTATTTAAAAAATTTGGGACTATGATTACAATGCGTTTTTTTCTTTTTCATTTTATTTTATTTAAAGAGAAGGGTGCATTCGTAATTTCACAATTTTTAATTGAGAAAATTGATGAGAATTACTTTTTGTGCAATGAAATGTGAAAATGCAAAAAAAAAAATGAAAAGTAACGACGTTTTCCACAATAATAACGAAAGATGGAAACGGTACGTGCTAATTACCCTATTAAGAATTATCAAAAGTTTTAGTGAAACAATTTCTAATGTTGAGAATGCCAATATTATCTAAAGACCAGACCAATTATCAATTACCTCTTTTAGAATATAATAAAGATGATAATACTTAATTTTATATATTCATACATATACAGACATTATGCCCATAATGCATCATCTTCAAATCAGGCTTGGAAAATATCCCCTGCTATCTCGTCAACTATTTTTTTCCGAAGAAGAGAAAAAATTCCCCCTGCCATCAAATCAGGCTTGGAAAATATCCCCTGCCACAATGAGACTATTGCACCTAAGACTCTATAAGAGTCAATAATATAAAGGGTGTATTTGATGAATATTATTGAGGAAAGAATATATTTTAAATAGTGATATGATATAAAATATGGGGTTAAAAAGTAATGAAAAGTTATTGACGTGATGAAAAATATTATTTTATTATAGAATGTATAGTTGAAAATGAGTTTTGAAAATATGTATTTTGAAAGAATGTGTAACAAACATGGGCTAAAATATGAAATTTACATCATATATGTGCTTAGGTGCAGTGGTCTCAATGTGGCATGATGTGAAGAGTACTAAAAACCCTATATTTATATGAAAGAATTAGAGTTGAATTGTTACAATAGTAATAATAATTATGGCTACATAGATAAAATTTTCATTCACTTATTAGTTCTTAATTTACAACGCATTTTTTCTTTCAGTTGATGCATATTGTAATTTTAAAATATTTAAGAAAAATCAATATTTTCCATTCAGCCTCTAGCTTTTTTGTTTTTTTTTTTTTTTTTTGCCTATTTGTGTAAATGGTTGTAATTTATATCTAAGTAGTGGTATAAATTTAGGCCCTCCTGCCTTAAGGCTCGAACCAAGCTTAGCCCATGTCGTCCAATAAATCGACCTGCATAGCTTTCAATTTGAGTCATCCCCACGCAGCCTTGATTTGATCTTACCTTCTTCTTAAAACAATTTAGATAATAATTGTAAATCAAAAGTTATTTGGATCAATTAGACTGGATCATTAACAAACACGGTCTATGTCGAACCTTTGAACATGCATGTATCCGTTCGTAGCCTCGACCGATCTATTTTATCGCACTGGATGTAGAAGTAGATAAATATCCAAGTAATTAAACTATCTCATATTATATGCATGCAAGATGTATATAAAATCAAGAACAATATAAATTTGATATTTCAGTCGATATTTTGACCATTCAAGCATTATTCCTTTGCTATATTTTCAATGTTACTTTAGTAGTTATCACTTATCTATTGTCGTTTTGTCCACAAACATCTCATTTTTTGGGGTTGGGGAATGTAGGTATGATATAGAGGTCCAACTTTAGTAGTTATCATTTTTATATATTAAAATGGTTTTGTAAAAAAATCATGCATATGGTTCAATTCGCGTACCCTTCTTGGAAATTTTCTTGAAAATAATTCTACTTTCCACTGAAATTATGGAAAATAATTGTATATCTTTCTTGGAAATTTTCTGGAAAATAATTATTTGTGGAAGACGATGTTTTTATGACAAGGCATCATGTTGAATTTGAAACTACATGGAAATGATCTTTTTTCCATTGCCATTTTCTACAAGAAAAAAAAGCAACACACGAGTTTCCAGTCGAACCAGCATAGAGCATTGTTTGTCACCTTAAGCTTCTGTTTGTGTAAAACTAAAAGCTACTTTTACTAAAAAGTTTTTAATAAATTTATCCGAAATGTGTAAGTTAAAAAAAAAAAAGACCTAAAAAATGAATCACTTACCGGTAACAATTTAAAAAGTTTCATTTCATATCTTAATAGTAATTTAAACTCTTATAATATTGGACAAAAAAAATTGAATTTGGAACAAAAAAGACAATATTGTTTACAAGTTACAAAAATGTAATAATGCTTATGAGTTAAGTTAGCATAGAAACCTCTAGAATGACAGGGTTTCCATCAAACAGGGGCTTAATGTTTTAAACGATTTTTCAGTCATGTTTCGAGTCTTTTTTTAGAAATTATGTTTTGCGTTTGATTTTCCTTTCACTTTCGTGCAACTTATGGGTATAAATTTTAAATGGAAAATAGTGTGTGAACCATGAATGTACTAGGAAATATGAACAATGAACAATGTAACTAGCTAGGATGGCCAATAAGATTGTTTAATTCGTCAACACATAATTTATTTGAGTTTTTAGGATAAACAAAGTATTGTCAACTTCAGTTGTAACGACCCTTCAATCTGTTGAATTAATGTAAAATTCGAGTCAAGCAACTAATATAGACAGAAGATTATTTTAAATGATTAAAAAAAGGTGAAAAATTGCATATGCAAAATTTAAAAATTAAGCCTCATTTATTGATCAATAAAGAACCCAATTTCAAGTTAGAGAGTGTGAATAACAACAACTTACATCCACCAATTTATTGATACTGTATTTTTTCAACCATACTGTGTTTTGCAGTTTTGTGATAAAAAATTATATTTTTTTAGGCAACAATATAATGCATGTTTAGCGGGTAAAAGTTGGAAAGGATTGAAGAACAGAATACCATCATGAAAAATTCAATATAATTCAATTTGTTCATAATGAAATTTTTTATATTCGGTGTGTCATATTCATGATCAAAAGTCTAGCCAAGTTGGTATGTAAGTATATATTTATAGTATTAAGAGTAGACCTTATAAAATATGAAAGATGATCAAGTAAACAACTATTAAGAGTGGACCTTTTCTAAATGTTGAGTCAAATGCAAATTAGACTTAAGAGGATAACCCTAAACATATAGTGTGACACAATAAGAAAATATTTTTTTAACATTCTAATTTAAATAATAGATTTTAAGTATTTAAATTTTATAAATTAGTAATTAAATTTTAACATTCTAATTTTAAGGACTATTTACTATAGTACTTATCTGTGCCTCTTATTTTTGCCTCCATTTGGGAAGAATTTATCGTTGCTTTAGTACTAATCCAAAAAGGTGTATAGCTTATAGGGGCAAAGCCATTCTGCATGTCCCCAATCTCCAATCCTGTACCCACCACAGTGTCATTCAAATTCATGTAGCCTTCTTCCTGGCTAAAGAAGAAAAAATGGCCGTTCCTAGCAACCATCTCCTCGCCAAATTCAACTCGAACAAATCCTTGTCAACCTCCTATATTTTCTCTCAAATGTCCTCACCGTCACTCTCGCGACCATTTCCTACAAAAATGCATCTTCAAAATCCAAGGCATTATGAATTTGGATTCAAATATTCAACTTCAAATATTGATTCAAGGTGTGTTTATGCTTCAATTTTTGCTTTATTCCCAAAAATCGATTTTGTAATATCATTTTTAATGCTTGGTCTTGGAGATCAAAACCACCTCTTTCTCTGTCATATATAGAATCGAGTCCAAATTCAGGTGGCAGGTTGTAACATGGCATGGCAATTTGTAATATGAATTACACCCAAACAGCACAAACAACACGGAATGTAATATTATTATTATACAGTTTGTAAGTTACAATTTGTAAAATTAAAAACTAATGGAACAGAACAGACAATCACTGTTAAGACATTATAAACATGTGTAATTTGCTAAAATATTTTTTAAAAAAAAATTTAAATACGTACTGAAAAATTACATAGTGTTATACACTACTGAAAAAGTGAGTAAATAGATTTGTTTGTATTTTATTGATACCCAAAGGCATATATTTATAGTAAAGAATTATAGCTCGAGAGTTATTATAACAACAATAATTAGGACAGTAGTGCTAAAATTTACATTCACTAATTAGTTATTAATCTTGCAACAGTAATTCTTGAATTACTAATTACACAATATCCACGTCTTTAAAAATCTGGTTTGATAAAAATTCAATGAGACAAAAATATCAAATGAAGAAAAGAGAGCAAAATTATTTTTGGGGTATTAAAAATAATTGCTTCCGTATTAAAATCTTACCAGGAAAATTCAATGAGATAAACTCTGAGCGAAGAAAAAAGTGTAAAGTTACTTTCCCCGATATTGATCAACGAAGATATTTGAGTTGATACGTTCCTATCTCATGTAGCAATTTCTTGAATGCGTACATCGCGATGCTTTTATGAATAAGTCATCTACATTATCATTTGAGCGAATCTATTGAACATCAATGTCACCAGTCTTTTGAAGCTCATGTGAATTTTGGAGAAATATACTTTGTCTTGTTCCTTTGATATAGCATCGTTTGAGTTGTACAATACAAACTGCATTATTTTCGAATAAAGTATTCCTCTATCCTTGTTTGACTTAATTTGTCAACATGATAGTCCATTGAAAGTAAATTTTATCACTCTTTTCAGTTGTCTCATATACAAGTTATAACATGTGAGTAAGATCATATAGATATATATTGAGGGTAAATGTCTTAGATTATGGACATTCATTACACAAATGATGTCTTATTATCTTCTTGTTTGGAAAAATCATGTGGAAAAATCTTGAATAAAGAAAATAAGTGTACATTATTCCTTTGAATTGGCTACAACATTTGCCTCGCTAAAATCCTTTTTCGAGAAAATTCAATGTGATAAAACTTTGGTCAAAAAGAAAAGAGTACAATAGTATATACTCTCTACTCGATAATATTACTTAAATTATATATTTTAGGCATATTTAATCCTTCAAAGATAGCATTAATACTAGTCATGCTAATTGAGTAGGCTATTACCACAATTATTAGTATGCATTTCAAATTTCCTGTATTGTTAGAATGATAAGATATAGACTCGTGATTTCATCTACCACAAATATTTTGTCTATTTATATAAGTTTTTTGCAAAATTCATTATGTAAAGAGTTGTGTATTATATATTACGACTGTATTTTTCTCATTTTCTTTTCGTATAAGTATACACTTTTAGGTGTTCAATTGCAAGTATAAAAACTTCATATTTCTCTAATTAATTCAATTTTGGTAGGATTATATTCTTTTATTTGGATAATTATTTTTACACTAGTTTTCTTTAATGGATTTCCTTCAACATTCCCACCATATTTCATATTATGAAGCGCTACATTATGAAACAAATATTGTCAACAACGTTTTCTTTTTAATTATATTTCTTTCACCATAATTACATAATATATTGAGATATCTCAATTTTATTAATTTAGGTATTTGAACCTCTTCTTGAATTTTACAATTTGTTATTTCTATATACACACAAAAAGTATATGTCTCCTTAATATTTTTTCCATTTTCTTTTAAAGATTTTTGTCTTATAAACGAATTTTATCATTCTTCAAGTATGATAGATTTATCAAATATAAAGTTATGAAATAGTACTTTCAAGATGTCAATTTGGAATATTTAAAGTTAGCATATAAGATGTTGCTCATTTCTTTTATCAATAAATGCATTTAAATGAAATCTTTCGAACTTTTCATTTGAATTTTCTTGTGCGAGTCAGCATATCGTGTTATAAAATATCAACCTTTGTGATTTAAGATATTCTATAAGAGTTAAAATAAACATGTATTTCAGCAATTTTTAATGCCCATCTTATTGCATTGTGGTGGAATGATTGTACTTATATTGCAACTAAAAAATATTTAGTTGGAGAATATTAAGCTTTTGAAGCCAACAAGAAGAACTATGATGTTGGTCCGATGCGTAATAGTGATTTTATACGAAAAAAATATTACCTAAAAGGAAATTGAAGACATTATCCCAACTAGTAATTACAAAAAGATTTAATAATTAGGCTCACTAGCATTAGCAAGATACGGTATCTCAATTGAAATCTGAAAATTGTGTTCATAATTTAAATTTGAGCAAATATTCTTGAAAACTTTATGTTGTGACTATATATAACATCATGCAATAATTCAGTAGATGTATCATTGATATAAATGATGTCTAGATAGTCAGCATCGAGGGTGACGTGACCCTATATACCACCCTAATTAATTTTCAAGATTATAGGAATATGGTCCGAGATTAACTAGTAATGATTGATAATCAAATTTCCATAAAGAGAACAACTATCATATAGGAGTTCATTATATTGAAACGCCTTCTGAATTTTCAATTAATATTTATTCAAACTTTTGTTTTGCATCATTATTGATCCAATATTATTTTAAATGATCATGCCAAATAAATAAATATATTCGATCATTGAACTTCTAGTTCAATATTATATGTGGTTCAATTATACAAATATGTATATTGTACCAGTCGTGACACATATTTTAGAAGTTTAGTAGGTTCCCGTTTAATTTAGTAAAGAATAAATTATTGTCAATCTATATTAAATATTGACTCTTCTAGAATATTGAATAAGATTTTTAGAATCTTATGTTTTACTAACACTACTTTTTATCATTAACCAGAAATATATTTTCCATAGAAAATACGACTATAATACACCAATAATGCATCGATTCCCTAAAAACAAATTCTTGACAGTGTACAAAATGGAAACCTCTAGAGATGTATCATTAGGAATTATCAAAAGTCGTAAACAATTTCTAATGATAACTATATTGGTCATGCCAATATGATTTCGAAACCAACAATCAATTGCCTTTTTTAAAATATATAATAAAGATGACTTCATCTTATGTATTCATGCATAAACACAAATTATGCATATATGTATCAGCTTCAAATATTTAACATAATTCACTGTCATTGACTATTTTTGCCAAAGAATAAATTTGGCACCAAAGATGAGAAAGATGAGAAATAAATTCCCCCTGCCATCATATCAGGTTTAGCCTCTTCATCATCACTATATATATTTTTCTTTTTGGAGAAAAAATGTTTATTGGTCATTAGAAAACAGAACTTGACATAATCATTTTGCGAGATTATAGTATTAATACGAATACCACCATATTTTTTTTATAGTATTAATACGATATTTAATTATAACATATTTAGTTAAGTTTCTTGGGGAGCATGCTTCGGTTAAATAGGATTGTAAATCATATGATATTTTTAAAGAATCGAAACATATAAAGTTATGCTCTTCATGAGCAAAATAACATAATAGTTTTTATAATACTAATGGTATAAAGCCGTTATTCGGAATCAAAATATTTTTCTAGAATATTGATTTGTGTTAAATTATATTATTCAAAAACAATATAAACATTCTTTCGAGATCTTGTAATGTATGAATTTGTACATAACGAAATAATTTTTTTGGAATAATGATAATTAAAAATAATCAAACATTTTTCTAGAACATTGATTTTATATATATAATCTTCTAAGGGTAATAATATAATATTCTTCTAAAATATTGATAAGAAAAAATGAAATACATTCAAGCAAATTTTTTTTTTTTTTTTTTAAAAAAAGAGAGAATACTGACATTTTTCTATGAACGAAAAAAGAGTTCTTTATAAACTTAATTGGTTTAATCTTCGTGTTTTTTTTTTTTTAACGCAAGATAAATTGCTTTTCCTACCTCAACTTGATTAGCAATTCGTGAGCAAGAAAGAAGAATAAGTTTCCTAAATCAATTAGCTATAACTTCGTGTAAATGCCGTGTAATAAATTAGAGAGAAAAGAGAAAAATAAAGTAGTTAATACACTTGTATGTATTTTATTAAGAGTCAAAGTTGTATATTTACAAGAAAGAATTAGGGCTACAAGATTACAACAATAATAATACATGGATACAATTGACATTCACTAATTAGTTGTTAATTTATAAAACAAGACTATAGTTATCGTATTTTTCTTTAAACGTTGATTTATTGTAATTTTAAAATATTTAAGAAAAATCAATATCTTCCAATTCATTCCCTAGTTTTTTTCCCCCCTATTTGTGTAAATTTCCCTAATTTGTATCTACGTAGTAGTGTAAAATTAGGCCTGCCTGCCTGAAGACTCGAACCACGCATGGCACAGGTAGTGCAGTAAATCAACCTGCATTGCATTCCAGGTCGGTCATCTTCTAGCGGCTTCAATATGAGAATCTTACTTTTTTCTTAAAAAATTTAGACAATAAGTTAATATCAAAAACTTATTTGGATCGATTGAACTGGATCGCTACATGCGGGTGTCCGTTGTGGCCCCGATTGAGCTATTTTATCGCACTGTATGTAAGAGTAGATAAATATCCAAGTAGTTAAACTATCTCATTGTATATTAAAATGGGGTAAAATAAGAATTAATGTAGTTCGAATTTACAAATACAATAATAACAACTCGAAACAGATTGTACTTAAGAAAATAAATGTATTTTCTTATTCTATGAATCAAAAAAATCGTACAAAACATTTTAAAGTCTTTAATATGAAAAAAACAGATAACCTACTGGGTCAGCAGTCCCTTAATGGGTTGGGCTACAAATCAAAATATATAAATACAGAAAATAATGAACTAAGAAACATTAAATGCCGTTTTGACTTAGCAAACGAATTCAAACATCCAAAATTCATCATACGTCACGGAGAAGCCGTGAGTTCAATGGGAATCGTCTCGATCTTTTTGGAATGGGGTTGTAGGCCTAAAACGGACACTGTACGTGCAAAAGTTACGTCATTTTCTTCGAACACCTACCATCCCAACGTTCCAAATACGCAAGTACATGTTCCTCCACGCTAACCTCATCAAGAACAATATAAATTTGATATTCCTTCAAGATGTTTGATTATTCAAGCATTATTCCCTTTGCTATCTTTTCTTGCTTAGCAAGTCCTTTTTCTTTCTATTCTTTCTTTTTTCCATGTTACTTTAGTGGTTATATCTTGTCTTTTGCACCAGAAACATCTAATATTTTGGGGGTTGGTGAAGGTCAAACTTTGAAGGGGCAATTTCATAAGGTTTTGTAGTGTGAAGGTTGTTCGAAGTGAAGAGGGGACATAGAAAAACAGAAAATCATGCATATGGTTGAATAAACAGACACTTCTTTGGAAATTTTCTGGAAAATAACTCTACTTTCCATTAAAATTTTGGAAAATAATTGTATATGCTTCTCGGAAATTTTCCGGAAATTAATTGCACATTCCATTGAAATTCAGATTATTTGTGGAAGACAATGTTTTCATTACAAGACTTCATGTTGAGTTAGAAACCACGTGGAAATGATCTTTTTCCAATGCCATTTTCCACCATGAAACAATCAACACCAAGTTTCCAGTCAAACCAGCATATAGCATTGTTTGTCACCTTAAGCCTCACTTCTTGTAAAATTTAAAGTTACTTTTCCTTATTCAGTCAAATCCAAGTATTAATTTCAATGATATTCACAATTAGAATTAATAACATATTTCGTGGATCAAATATTATTCATCCTAAGAAATTATTAACAGTTTCATCCAAACACTTACTAAGTATTTTTTTTTTTAATCAAAAAAATGAGTCATTTACCAGTAGCGATTTAAAAAGTTTCAACTCATATCTTAATAGTAATTTAAACTATTATAATATTGGACAAAACAAAAACAAAAACAAAATTAATTTGGTAGAAAAAAGACTATAAAAAATTTCCGATTCGAATACGTTAAAAAAATCAACACCCTCGAGACACGTTTAGAAAACACTAAAATGAGTTCATATTTTATTTCTACTTTCTAATAAATTTCGGAAACACAAAAATGTATGGACAAAAATATATGCGAAAACTTTTAAACGAATTTTGCAGTTCGTTGTTGGCCTTAATTAAAAATAAACTTTAATTATGAGTTCCAAATAAAATTTCGTTTCAATTACCAGTTTTAATTCTTATATATAAAAAGGAAAAAAAAAATTAATGGGGTAGAATGTCACCTAGTTTCATGAATTTCTTTGTGCCGTTCACCACTATTTTCAAATCTCTGTTCAAGCGGTTATTATAACACTTATGTCTCTACAAAATTTTAATGTCATTCTTATTCTTAAATTTTTCATTAATTCACATTTTATATTTGATAACAGTTTTATATCCACTAATCCGTTTAAATGGCATAAAACAACTTATTTTCTCATCATATTTTAAAAATTAAATAAACTAAAAGTGCAAATTTTCACTCATTTCAATGCGTGAAAATAAAATATTTTGACATAAATAATTATCATCAAGAACAAGACGTGCTAATTAATGAAATGTTGAAAATAAAAATTCGACGAAAAAACTTTAAAGAAATAATTGTTACAATGAGCAAAGATCGAAAAATTTAAATACAATTAAAATGTGGTGTAATAAATAAAAATTCCGGTAGCAGTATAACCTCTCATCTACAAACACCATTATTTATTTATACATTGGTTGTTTATAAATTCTTCCCAGAGGCTTGGTTACCTTGGATTAATTCTGATATTTTTGTTAATTAATTGGTATTAATTTAATTTTAAATTAAATACGTAATCTATAAAATTTAATGTTTTAAATGACTTTTCCGCCATGTTTCGAGTCCTCTTTTTTTTTTTTTTTAGAAATAACGTTTTGCGTTTGATTTTCCTTTCCACTTTCGTGCAACTTTGCTCATTGTACGAAGTACGTAACTACCTAGGAAAAGACTGTGTAACTACCTATGATGACCAATAAGGCCCTTTCAAGTGGCCCATGCAAAAAACGTTGATTAATTGGTCAACACGTAATTTACTTGAGTTTTTGATATAAAATTCGAGTCAACCGAAAAATATAGACATTACATTTGTTTAAAGGACTAAAAACGTGAAAAACGCATATGCAAAATTTTAAAAATAAGTGTGATTTGAAGACTAATTTGTTGATCGATAAAGTAGCCAACTTAAAGTTAGCTAGAGTGAGTGAATGATAGCATCCGTCGACAACCAATTTGTCGATACTGTATTATCAATCATTTTTTCAACGATATTGTATTATGCAATTTTTGTGTTAAAGATTATATTTTGTTAGGCAACACTTTAGTACATATTTAACACGTAAAAAATGGACAAGAATGAAGATCAAAACACTTGACATAATTTATTTATCGTCGTGTAGTTCAATTTGTTTATGGTGATAATATTTATATTTGGCATGTCACATACACGGTCAAAAGTCAAGTCGGGTTGGTACATAAGTACATTTGGAGTATTTAAGAGTGGATCTTATAAAATATGCAAGATGATCAAGTAATTAAACAACTATTTCAAGTGGAACTTTTCTTGCTGTTGAGTCAAATGCAAATTTGATGATTAATTTATAAAAAAAAGATGTTATTAAGTTATTTTTAACTTATTTGATAAATGCAATTCCTTTCTAAGTTCCGTTTCTTTTTTACAAGGATGAAAAGTTGTTTATTTTTAAATTTTATTGTCACTTTAATAAATGCTCGATTTTCCTTTTTACAAGGATAAAAAGTTGTTTATTTTTAAATGTTATAGTCACTTTAATAAATGCTCGATAAATTTGACCTAATGAAAAGAGCCTACGACAATTTGAACAAGTCTGCATTCATATCCTTTGCAAAATTTTGTGTTTGTTTAGGATAGTTTAAAAAGTTGTTAAAAAAATTGAAGTCAGAGACTGTAGTTTATTTTAAGTCGTACATTTAGCCCCTATTTGGTAGGAATTGAAATTAGATTTTTAATAGATTTTGATAAAAATTGATGAAATATGTGGTTGAAAAGTTATGGATCTCTTGAAATATGTAGTTAAAAATTTTGCTAAAAAAATTTACAAATTATTTTTTGTCAAACTACCCCTTAAATAAATCGAATAGTGAAAATACATTGTATCTTTTGTGTACATATCCTAATTATCATAGAAGTATATTTTAGACCATTCATTGTCAATCACGAATATAATATGAAAATTGACATTTTTTTTTTTATTTTAAAACAATTTCGTAACTAATGTAAGGCTCTCCTCAAGTGGCACCTTATCTTTTAGTTTCTAGGATAGTCAATAAATTGAATTCTCTATATATGTTGATTTAGGTATAATGACTTCCAATTTTTCTGACGAGATATAGAAGTCTAGTCAGGCCACAACAAAAAATAAATGAAAATATTTAAAATACATGTAATTTTTAATGAAGAATGCAATGGAATATGACGGAGAATAAACTTAATTAATACAAATTGATCAAATAATAATTGCGAATTTAAAAATATAAATATTTGTTCATTTAACTCGAAATACAAATATTTGATTTTAATCTTAATTTTAATATAAAAATTGAGAAAGTGTCACGACTTTAGTTGACTTTTATCAAAATCAATACATCCAATTCATTGTTGTGGCACAACTTACAGAAAACGAATACAAAGCATATTAACAAATGGCACTATATATATATTATGAAAGCCTTTCATTTGCTTATTTCATTTGCTTCTCTTCAATGGAAGTTTGATTTTCCCAGAATATATCCTAATTTTTGGCATAATTCTTGTTCCGATGATCAATTCAACCTGTGATAAAAAAAAAGATATACCTTAGCTTATCAAATTATCTATCGAACCATGAAAAAGATTCAACAAAAGACGTAAACAAATCCACTATTGTAAGAATTAAAACTCTTTAACAAACTTATTCTAATTTTACTCTTTAACAACCTTGTTTTTGGATTGAAGTATTTCTTATAGACAGATGGATTAAAGCATATTATTATGCAGAGATTCTAGGAAGCCTAAAAAGAAAATATAATAAGGTGACTTTCAAAAATGGGCAGAAGTCAAGCAACCCCACATAATGTGAAATTCATGTATTATATAGTAAAACAATTCAAGTCAAAGTTTCTGTTCAAACTCTCAAAGTATAGTTGCTTGATAAAAACCATAGAAACTTCCCTTTCAATTTCCCTCTAACTTGTATCATACTTTATTGTCGTTTGCTCACAATTTTGTGTATAAATCTGTGGTCATTCTCTTAGTCCTTTACATGTAAACACACTATCTGTTCACTTTTTCACACCCATATTTTCTTTAAACATTTTGTTTAAACACAATTTTCAGCAATGGATAGATTCCCAAAACGTGAAGCCAATTATGTACCTCTTACTCCACTCACCTTTTTGAAGAGAGCCTCTATGGTTTACTCTACCCGTACCTCTATAATATATGGTGGCGTCCGGTTCACATGGCAGCAAACTTATGAGAGGTGCTGCCGCCTTGCTTCTACTCTCCGATCGCTCAATGTTGTCAAGAATAACGTGGTAAGTATTTAATACATATACATGCAAAACACACTATTATCTACTTTTCATGTTGTATCGCGTTTTTTGTTTATATTCTTATTAGAATAATGCTATTTATAGTGAAAACTACTGATAATTGCCTACGTGGCGTACACAAGCAGTTTGTTATTTGATGCATAATGTAATAAAGTATCAAATAATAAACAGCCACTTAGGACGACTACTGATAGTTTTCGCCATGAATAGCATTATTCTTCCTATTATTGCGGTAAAATAATTCTTCCATTGGTTGTTTTTTAAATATAGGTGTCTGTGTTGGCACCAAATATACCAGCACTTTATGAAATGCACTTTGCTGTACCAATGGCCGGGGCTGTGCTAAATGCTATCAACACAAGGCTAGATGCTAAAAACATTGCCACAATTCTCAGGCATTCCGAAGCAAAGGTTTTCTTTATCGATTACGAATACGTGCCTCTTGCACGCGATGCTTTACGAATTTTGACGGCTGACTTGCAAAAGTCTGATATTTCAATGCCATTGGTTGCTGTCATTGATGATATTGGCTCCCCAACCGGAGTTCGTCTAGGCGAACTTGAGTATGAGCAATTAATCTTTCAAGGAAATCCAAGTTATGTTCCTGAAGAGATTAGAGATGAATGGGATCCAATTGCA
This sequence comes from Fraxinus cuspidata, assembly GCA_903798385.1. Taxonomy (NCBI): domain Eukaryota; kingdom Viridiplantae; phylum Streptophyta; class Magnoliopsida; order Lamiales; family Oleaceae; genus Fraxinus; species Fraxinus cuspidata. The sequence goes on from CAIGRP010032275.1 coordinate 24,759, forward strand.
TTGAATTATACATCCGGCACGACATCAGAACCTAAAGGAGTTGTGTACAGCCACAGGGGAGCTTACTTAAGCACTTTGAGCCTAATTTTAGGCTGGGAAATGAAGAGTGAACCTGTCTATTTATGGTCACTTCCTATGTTCCACTGCAATGGATGGACATTCACCTGGGGTGTTGCTGCCCGGGGAGGTACCAACGTGTGCATACGCAACACGACAGCCGGAGAAATGTACAAAAATATAGCTTTACACAAAGTGACACACATGTGTTGTGCACCTATCGTATTCAACATCCTCCTTGAATCCAAGATGCATGAACGACGCCAAATAACCTCCCCAGTCGAAATACTCACTGGTGGTGCTCCCCCACCGGCATCCCTTCTCGAGAAAATTGAAAAACTTGGTTTTCATGTCGTGCATGCCTATGGCCTAACCGAAGCCACTGGACCTGCAATGGTTTGCGAGTGGAAGAGGGAGTGGAATGAGTTGCCGAGGGAGGCACAGTCCAAGCTAAAAGCAAGGCAAGGAATTAGTGTACTGACACTTGCGGATGCTGATGTGAAGGACCTAAAAACAATGCAAAGTGTGCCAAGAGATGGTAAAACAATAGGTGAAATTGTCCTCCGAGGAAGTAGCATCATGAAGGGATACCTGAAGGATGAAAAAGCAACCTCAAAAGCCTTTCTCAATGGATGGTTCGGCACAGGTGATGTCGGGGTGATCCATCCCGACGGGTACTGTGAAATTAAAGATAGGTCTAAAGACGTTATTATTTCAGGCGGGGAGAACATCAGTAGCGTGGAAGTTGAGGCAGTGCTTTACAAACACCCTAGCGTGCTAGAGGCCTCGGTGGTAGCCATGCCTCATCCCAAGTGGGGGGAGAGTCCTTGTGCATTTGTAACCTTGAAAAAGAACTCCAATGACGACCCCCGTAGCGTGAAGGAGGTCGACATTATACAACACTGCCGCAATAATTTACCACATTTTATGGTGCCAAAGAAAGTTCATTTCATGGAGGAGTTGCCAAAGACTTCTACCGGAAAAATTCAGAAATTTCAATTGAGAGCTTTGGCCAAGAATTTTGTCATTCTAGAAAATGGAAATCAATCTACCAAGAAGTCAACTCAAGTCAATCGTGAACAACCTAGATATAACCATCAACCTCAAGAGCAGATTCTTGCCCTGTCTCGTCTCTAAGTACATGTAGTTTATCTTTTGAGTCTAATTCTTATGAATAATAATTAGTTTACGAATATATAGCTTTCCGTATTAGTAATATTGTTTATTGCAACTATGCATTTAATAATATTTATAGAACTACAGTTTTAAAATCATAAGTTATGTGTGAAGCCGAACAATCTCCATATAGTGACTTTTAAGTTGTTATTACATTTGTCTTGAAGTAGAAACTGAAAATTCTTGGAGATACCTGGCCCATATGTTGATAAGTTGATTTGTGGGGATGGTTAGGGTTGCAAAATAACAACCTACAATCCAATCATTCCATATATATACACATGGAGGCTTAGAAGTTTACAAGATAGAGAGAGAATGCATAATTGTATGTAAAAAATAGTAAAATTATGAAAACATCAAAACTTGGCATTTGGATTGTGGACAACAAGTTCTTTTCATTTGTGATAAGAGTTTTGACCAAAGGAGTGTTCATCATCAAGGAATACTTTTATGAGATTTCGAGAAATACTTTTAAGAGTATTTTAATAGCTACATTACCATACGTACGTTCTCTAGTGTTCTTCTTAATTTCGCGTATGAGATTCATTATAACTCATTTTGTTCATCGTGGTTAACTAGACATAAATAGTTATATGTAATTACCTCATGTCTATGTGACATCTTTTTTATCAATGTAGTTCATGTTTGATCGTATATTGGTTATGATCAATCTATCTAGTATACTGGATACATGTTAGTATTTTTTAAGTTAGTGAGAGTACTTCGATCGGTAACTAGTGAAATCCTTACCTAGAATTAAAGTTACGATAATAGAACATTAGGATAGTGATGATGACTGAAACTTCGTAAACTTTCGAATCTACACTTAGTGTAGAATTATTACAAATTTTAATTTGCACGAACGTGAAAATATTTTATATGATTGTTTCTAAAACTATGACAGACCATTTATCTAAGAACATCATTTTTTATCTTAATAAAGGTGACAAACTGAATATCGATATCTATGACACTTGGCACCATAAGATTTGATATGTGCAGGAGGAATATGATGTCGTTGAGGATATTAACCACGTCATAAAAGACCTAGATATGAGTCATACTACTCAACTGAGAAGGTATCACAAAAAAATGTGAACATACTCCAAAAACCATCCAAAAACATACACCAGAAACATTGGATTTTTTGGACTGTTTTTGGTGTATATTTTTTGCTGCGCGGAAATATCTTAAGATTTTTAGTGTATGTTTTTTGTTGTTAGTGTAGATATGTTTTTTCTTTTTTTTTTTTTTGTAAATATCATACATATTTTAAGCATGTGCGTTGTAAAATGATATACGAAATGTTTTTAAAGTAGGGTAATTGATAATGTTGAAAGAAAATCTGAAATTGTTAAATATATATATATATATATATATATATATATATGTATGAATAAAAAAATTTATGAAATTATTTACATAATGTGAAAATGTTAAATAAAGTGAAATGTAATATTTTGTTTACTTATTTGTATATGTTCACTACAAAAAAGTAACTGATTTTGCAACAAAAAAAATGTTGTTGCAAAAATTGTTATTTTGTTACAAAAGTAATTTAGTTACAAAAATATGTTTGTTACCGGCATTGTCGCACTATATGAATCACGGAATATATTTTGCAACCACTTTTGCTGATTCATTGCAGTAATAAACTCGCAACACTATTTGTTTGATGCGTAAAATATGAAATAGCAATAAGATATTTGTCGTCAAAATGTAGTTACAACACATTGTCGCGAAAAATTAAAAGGGCGACAAGTCGGTTTATCGCAATGATTATCCCAATAAAATTTTTGAGAGAAAAATATTTGTTGAATATTATTTTAAATGTATAAATTTTATTACCTATTCTATTTTGCAACAACACATGCTCATAGTGATATATTTTTAATACCAAGTCTTGTTTATCGCGGAACATGATTTACAATATATTTGATATGTTAAAATATAATTTTAATAAATCAACGAAGTACAATTATTGCCTAACTTATCTTTATTTATGTATGTCGTGGATTCTAATTTAAATGTATAATTTTCAATTTCTTGCATCGCACTAGAATTGTACCCACGGTACACATTAATTTGAAAATGTAACATACTTTATTAAAACAGCTCATAACTTTATAAAAATAATACTTCAACGCACAATTATTAAAATCTAAATGATTTCAAAATATATAAAAAAATTCATATTATTGTCAACCAAATAGATTAAGACCAAAGTATTAATTACAAACTTGGTTACCTCCGAAACCAAAACAAATACAAATAAATTATTTACTAGTAATTTCATGGTCGAACTACTTAGTGTGGTTCATCGTGCCTAAAAAGAAGAAAATAAAACTAGAAAGACCGAATAAATAATAAATAATTCACGGGACAACCAAATAACCTTCTTGACTCCAATATATACTTTCAAGTCACCTTCAATCTGTTATTTGGTTAAATGATGATTCTTGTAAGGAAAAGCTCCACAACTTTAATCAAAGATAACATATAAAAGTAGTGAAATATTACCTACAATAAAAATATGTCAAATATATACCTCATATTAACTAGGTAGATGATGCAAAACATTTAAGGCAAAGTTCACTTCCTACAAGTTGTCTATGAATACACATTTAAGGCAAAGTTCAAATGCAGAAAATTAATAGTCATTTAAATTTGAAATGGAATAAATTGTGTCTTACTCTCTACAAGCACACAAGCTACATTGTATGTATAGGACACATTAACATTTACAAGAACAGCAGTGAGTATTAGAAACCATCAAAAGCACGTGCCAAGAAAATCATGCGATCTGAAAGATAAAACAGTAACTGAAAAGTCCACTATTCCTCTTTTTGAAATTAGCTCTGATACAATAGTGTTACTCAAAAAATGACTAGTTTTACATTTTGGAAATATGCATTTCAATAAATCAATGCTTTAAAAAGAATATACAACATAATAAAGAATCCAGTCTAGGCCCAAATGCTACGAACAAGAATTTTGTAGCTATACATGCAAATCATGAGATGGTTCCTTTAGAAAGAAATTAGAAAAATCAGATACGCCAACCTTCATGTGAGTTCTCCTCTAAAATAAACACTAATGATCGAGGAATGTGACCTTTCGAAACATGTTCAACTAGCTCTAGAATTTTGGCCTGAAATCAATGTTAAATTCATGTAAACAAAACTTCTATGCATAAATGGTATTTCTTCTTAAATCGTTACAAAGAATTTAAGACAAAATCTTATAAAATTTCAAAAATTTAGATGCTATGAGTTGGAGAATAAGGTTCCCTTTCGCTAGATTTGTTTTGCAGCGATTGGATGGGCACTCAAATAGAAGCATAAATACTCAAGCAGTGACTTCCTAATTATCAAACAATTGAAATTATAACTAATTACATGGGATCGGGAATATCAAGACTCACAGTTGAGCATAACACTTAGTTTTCGAGCCTAAATATCATGATGAAAAACACGTGAAGAATAATAAAATGATCCAAATAACTGCCTTCTACCAAGTTGCCAATGAAGAGCAAATGAAATGGTCAATTTGAAGAAGATATAGCTCTATATCCTCGAGAAATTGTTAATTTACAATGTTTCCTTCAATAAACAATTTTCATATAACAACATTGTAATTCCAAAGCCTATAGAACTATCCCTCCATATGTCGGACATGAAAGAAGAAAATAGCATGCATCAAACAATTGAGTATAAGTTGTAAATACAAGGGTAATTAGCACATAACGTCCTCACATTTCATTGTTATTGTGGAAAACGTCCCTACCTTTCAATTTTTGGCATTTTCACCCTTATTTCCACATTTTATTGCGCAAAATGTCATTTTCACCTATTTTCTCAATTAAAAATCATGAAATGACCAATATACCCCCTTCTCTTTAAATAAAACAAACAGAAAAAAAAAACTAATTACAATCACAGTCCCAATTTTTTTTTAAAAAGTCCAAATAAGTCACAAATAAATTATTGAATGGGTAATTAGTACATAAAGTCCCTACATTTCCCTATTATTGCAAAAAATGTCCCTACCTTTTATTTTATTTTTTTCCACTTCACCATTAATTACATATTTAATTGCATAAACCATTATTTCTATCTATTTTCATCCAATTTCTCAATAAAAAACTGTGAAATAACGAATATATCATTCTATTTAAATATAATTTAAAGAATTAGTTGCAATCGGAGTCCCAATTTTTTTAAAAGTGCAAACAAATCCACAATAATTTTTTTTAAAAATAATTTTTTTAGAAAAAAGTGCAGACGAGTCCCAATTAAATTTATTTAAAANGCATAAACCATTATTTCTATCTATTTTCATCCAATTTCTCAATAAAAAACTGTGAAATAACGAATATATCATTCTATTTAAATATAATTTAAAGAATTAGTTGCAATCGTAGTCCCAATTTTTTTTAAAAGTGCAAACAAATCCACAATAATTTTTTTAAAAAATAACTTTTTTTTAGAAAAAAGTGCGGACGAGTCCCGGTTAAATTTATTTAAAAATTAAAAAAATTTAAAAAAAATAAAAAGTGCAAACGGGTCCCAAATAAATTATTAAAGAATTAGAAATTAAAAATATATATTTATTTAGTTAAACATGATAGTATATTCGTCATTGGGATTCATATATAATTACCAGTTAAAAAGTCTTTTAAATAAGGGTAAATATAACATAAAATAAAATTTTATCAAATATATAGTAACATTATATACGCATTAATTTTATTACATTAAATATATTATTTAATTGTTAAGATATGTGTAAAACAACCAAGTGAAACGGTCATTTAAATAAGGAATATGAATCTTAATTTCAAAACTAATTGATTCAACCGAGTGACGAAATTTAAGTTATATTTTTATAATAAAAGCTATTAATAAAAATTAATATAATATTAAATGATTGATTTAGAGAATTATGGACAAATGGAAAAGAAAATGAATTTTTTCTAATTTCTTGTTAAATAAACTGAATTAATGTTATCAATTAATTATTAACAAAATTAAAATTAAATGAGGGTATATTGGGCATATAGCTAAATATTTAAGGAATTAATGCTATTAATTAATTATTAACAAAACTAAAATTAAATAAGTAAATATGTCAGGGTAAATTGAGTATTTAAAAGTTTCTCCTCAATCCTTCCTTTTAAGTAAAGCTCACGTATATAAATAATAAACAACATAATATATATACTCACATATACATATGAAATAATATTATGATATACTAAATGTGGCATTATTGATAGAATAATTACAATTTACTTCATGAGTCTCTTATAAGTATAGTTCATTTTCCATATTGGAGTACTCAGAATTTTATATTAATCAAATTTAATCACTTAATCAAAGCTCATCTACATATATAATTATATTAAAACTAAATAAATATTATTTTATATTGAAATTAATCTACCATTATATTAATACAACCTTCAATATATTATATTATAAAATTACATCTATATATGTGAGCTTCAATTTTATGTATTAAACTTAATTTAAATAATGTAATTTAAGTAACTAAACATAATTTGATTAATATAAAATTCTTAGTACTCCAATATAAAACAATGAACATTACACCTAAATGGGTATTAAATGAAGTCGAAGCTCGTCTACGTACATAATTATATTAAAACTATAATAAATATGATCTTATGTTGTAATTTATCTACCATTATATTAATGCAACCTTTAATATATTATATTATATCCTAACAATATAAAAGAGGCAGTTTTTTTTTTTTTTACACGCGTTGAATTCTCCTATCGTCAACCAAAACTACGTCGTTAAAGCATTAAAGCATTTTCCTCTTTTTAGTATTAAGATCTCGCTTCTCTTACTTCTTTCTCTTTTCTCTTTGCTCTTTGGTCTTGCCATGATATCTTGCTTCTCTTCTTCATCCTCTTTTCTCTTTGCTCTTTGGTCTTGCCATAATATCTTGCTTCTCTTCTTCCTCTTTTCTCTTTGCTCTTTGGTCTTGTCATAATATCTTGCTTCTCTTCTGCATTACTTCTTCATCTACTCACTGATTGTAAGTGCTTTCCTTTCTCTTTACTCTTTGGGGTTAGAGGTTGTCTTTGGCATATTTTGAGATTTCATCGAAGAACTTCTCAGCACTACCCGTATTCTAACTTTGAAATGCTAGAAATGCCAATTTATTAAAGTAGTAGTTGAAGAAACAAATACCAAAAATTTAAAAAACAAGTTGTCTGCACGAAGCACACGGCAGTGTGCCTCCGTTTCTGACGGAGACACGGGCTGTGTCTCACGTCTCCATGAGAGATGGAGGCAGACGGCGTGTCTACGTGCCTCACGGAGACATCGTGTCTCCGTTAGGGTCAGGCACGGAGACTGTGTCTCCGTGAGGCACGGAGACACGGCGTGTGCCTCTGTGCGCAACGGAGACATCATGCCTCTGTAGAAACAGAGGCACACGGCTTGTCTCCATCAGGCATGGAGACATAATTGATTTTCTATGTTTTATATTTCAGTATTCATTGCCGTAAGATCTCGATTCTCTTACTTCTTCCTCTTTTCTCTTTGCTCTTTGGTCTTGCCATAATATCTTGCTTCTCTTCTGCATTACTTCTTCCTCTACACACTGATTGTAATTGCTTTCCTTTCTCTTTGGGGTTAGAGGTTGTCTTCGGCATAATTGGAGATTTCATCGAAGAACTTCTCAGCACTACCCGCGTTCTAACTTTGAAATGCTTGAAATGCCAATTTATTAAAGTAGTAGTTGAAGAAACAAATACTAAAAATTTAAAAATCAGGTTGTCTGCACGGCTCACACGGTCGTGTGCCTCCATTTCTGACGGAAACACAGGCTGTGTCTCACGTCTCTATGAGAAATGGAGGCAGACGGCATGTCTCCGTGATTATTTTATTGGACCAGATTTAGAACAATTAATTCAGAAACTCGCCGAGAATGATCCCAACAGGTATGGGACACCGCCTGCATCGAACTCTGCAATGGAGGGGTTGCCGGATATAAAGATCATGGAGGAGATGCTGGGCTCGGAGTCAGCCCTGTGTGCCGTGTGTAAGAACAGCTTTGAGTTAGAAGAGGCGGCGAAGCAGATGCCATGTAAACATATTTACCATAAAGATTGTATCTTGCCATTGCTTGAGTTGCATAATTCATGTCCAGTTTGTCGATATGAGTTGCCCACTGATGATCCGGACTATGAAATTCGGAAAATGGGACATTCCACTACTAATGATGGCAGCAGCAGTAATAATAATAATAATAATAATAATAATAATAATAATAATAATAATAATAATTCAGGCTTGGAGTTGAGTGGTGGGGAGCAGATAGGAAATAATACTAATGCTCCAATACCGAGAACAATAGAGAGGAGGTTTAGCATACCATTACCGTGGCTTTTGAGAGGGTTGGATTCTTCTGCTGAGACAAGCAACGGTGAACAAGCTGGGCGTAATGATGGAGGGAACAACAGCAACAATAACAGTGACGGAGAGAACAATTGCAACAATAGCTGTGGACAACGATAACAGTGGAGGACCAAATGTGGGTTCTGGAGGAGGGGGGCAAGCGAGAGACGACCCCGCCTAAAGTATGTTGGTTCTGCAGCTTTAAATCTATATCTTTATCTTTATTGTCTATTTAGTTACTTCTCTTGTACAAAATGCAATGTGCTTGATACTGTTAAAGGAAATGATAATTAAGTTCAGTTACCATATGGAAATGTTATTTACTTACCTCGCATTATGGTTAACTTTTAGTGTGAAAAACTATCTTCAGGTTTTAGAGGGTGGAGGATTGTTTTTTTTTTTTTTAATACTGGTTATCTAATCTAGAACATGTCTGACTACATAGTGTGGCCTGGTTTACATTTGCGGTGATTGGAAAATGTTTGTTGATAAAAAGTTTTTTGAAATTTGAATTAATGATCATATCAGGATATGTGTATTTCTTCACCTCCACTGTGCACGGTTTAAAGTTGTTTGTGTTGTAATTATCTCAATATTAGCCATAATGAGCATTTCAAGGTTAAGCTTTGTTCACTGTGGCAGTGATACTTTTTTTTTTCTCTGATTATCTTGTATTATCATAGTTACAGTCACGCTTATAAATATGATGTCAAATTGCCATCTGGACTGAATCTTTTGGTTGTGACTAGAAACAAGTCAAGAAAGGTAAAGATTAGATAGTGTAAATTTGATATCACATCTCCTAGTATCTTTGTAGCACATAGGTGTTTGTTGTTCCATTTCCAATTTTGTTCTTTATCTCCTCAGTAAGCTGTAAACATCTTTTAATAACAGAACCTTTGCCTATGTTCTCTGATGGCATTTGTATAGAACATTAATGTGCGAAACTTTTAGTACCTGGTGCGATAATTGTTTGTTCAATTAACAACAGAAAAAGGACATAGAATGTGAGGTAAATGCTGGTACATTTACAGGGATTCTCGATTATTTATGTTGAGCAGGTGTAGGAATTTATTCTATTTAGAAATATAATGTCCTCAAAGTAGAACCCGAAGAGCGAGATGATATTTTTGTGATTTAACGCAGCAACAATCTCAAATTCCAAAGCAAACTCCTTTAAAGCATCTCTGGTTGGCTTTAAAATCTTTACAGCAAGCTCCTTCCCGTCAGGAAGAATTCCTGCATGCCTCCGTGAGGCACGGAGGCACGCCGTGTGACTGTATGCCTTACGGAGACACTCCGTGTTTCTCCGCGTACGGAGACACGGTGGGGTGCCTCCGTGCCTCACAAAGATACCCTATCTCCGTGCCTCACGGAGGCAGGCACGCTGTCTCCGTTTCTTACGGAGGCATTCTGCTCTGTGAGGCACGGAGACGGGCACTCTATCTCTGTTTCCCTCCGTGAGGCACAGAGCTTGTTAAGCTCTTCTGTGTCCGTGCGTAGCGAAGGTAGCTATTGCAGTTTTTTATAAATTTGTACAGTAAATTAGTGGTCTATGTCAATGGAAAATTTTGGGTTATTCGTGCTGATTGCGAAAATTTTATGTTTAATAGTCTGACTTTTGTGATACTTTTTTTTGTTTCTAAAATTGTAAAATGGTTTTTTTCATTTTTTACAATTATAACGAAAATTTCCTTAAAATTTGTATAAAATCAATGAAATTGTTTTTTTTTTCATTTTTTACAATCATGACGAAGATTTCCTCAAAATTTATATAAAATTACTAAAAATCGCTCCACACTATTAACTATCCAACTAAACTCTAACACGTGCATCGCACGTGCGTGCACTAGTGATTATAATAAATTACATCTATTTATGTGAGCTTCGATTTTTAAGTATTAAACTTAATAAAATAATGTAATTTAAGTAATTAAACTCAATTTGATTAATGTAAAATTATATATACTCCTATATAAAACAATGAACATTACACTTAAATGGATATTAAATGATGTTAAATTATATTAAATGGTAGAGATGACAAACAGGTTTAACGGCTCGTTGGCTCGGCTGCTTGGCTCGTGAAAACACAAGCCGTAAGCCGAGCCCAAGCCGAGCCACAAGTGAGCTCGAGAGCAGAGAAAGGATCAGCTCATCGAGCTCGCGAGCGGCTCGTGGGTGAAAAATTAAAAAAAAATTAATAAAAAACATGAAAAAGCAAAAAGCCCGCGACTCAATTCATGAGCTCACGAGCTCGTGGGCCGAGCTGAGCTCGCTCACGAGCAAACGAGCCATAAACCAACTCGGCTCATGAGCTCGTGGCTTGTTTCTCACGAGCTCGTAGCCGGCTCGGCCCATTGCCATGTCTATTAAATGGTATTTTATTAAATATACAAGGATATAATTGACATATATATATATATTCAAAATTGATATTTAAAAGTTTCTTGTCAATCCTTCATTTTTAATTATTGTGGACAAATTGACGTCAATTTTGCAAGTTTAGTGACCAAAATTCGATCAATTTAAAATATAGTGCGCAATCAAAAAAGTTTTTAAAAGTATGGTGAGCAATAAAAAATTCTTTCGAAGTATATAAGCAATCAAACGTTTTTCTTACGTGACAATTTGATATGCCGTGAGTTACGCCACTTGTATATTTCGTCTACCATGTCACCAATTCCAGTAACAAATGTCATGTTAGTGGGTAACGTCTAATATTTTGATAAATTTAGTAGTCAAAACTCGACATTCGAAATTTTAATGAGTAGTTGAAGACATAGACATAAATTCAATTATTATAGGAACAATTAATTCCCCATAAACCTACCACAACCACCAGAATTTTAAAATGATATTAACTGAGAGAGAATAAAATATATTAATTTTAAAATTGAGAACTGAACAAAAATTATTCGATTCTTGATTCTAAAAATTAGAACAAGAACAAATTCAAACAGGATATGTCATGTCATATTTGACCAACGATGTCCTAACCCTTCCTGCAATTAATTGGCCATCAAATTTAACACTGCCCAACCCTACATCCAATTAATTGGTCATCCATAAATGATGTTCCACTAGAAGAATCTATACACGGAATGTAGGGTAAATTTCAAAATTTCATTCATTGTCACGGGAGTACATGTAAGCAAAGATATACATGTAACATTGTTCTTTAATCAATTTGGAAAACATCCATATCATAGTTCATTCTTTTTTGGATGCTTAAGTTTCTAATGTTATTGAAGAAGCTTTCCCAATCAATTCATGGCTCTCATCGACATGAATAGCTAACCTTCCTCAACCTAAATGAATGTATGCATAGAAAGAGAAATTAGGGTAATCAATTGATAAAATTAAAAATTTGCTAACCACATAAGAAATTTGGAAAAAGATATATGTACATAGGAAATCCTACATGTTTTACAGGTTTGTTACCTTGTTTTTTTTTTCTTTTCTTTTTTTTTTCTTTTTTTTTTATCCTTTTTCAAATGAAAAATTGCGAACCGTATCAATAAATAACTTAACAGCGCTGTATTCTGTACACATGCTCTGTCCATGAAATTTACCCTTAAGGTCGTCATCAAAAGTGCGAGACTGCATCCATCATTTAATATATCATTAATACCGCTGACATCTTTCAAGTTGTGTACTACAAATGCAACCTAATCCAGTACAGCTTGCATTCAGTATATTACTGTTATTTAATACTAGTAACTGTTCAAGTGGTTCAATCAACCAGATTTATCCATCAAACTTTGATCAAATTCAAAAAATTGTTCAGAATGAAGTTACAAAATAGGGAAAAATCATGTGTACAGAAATCTTTTTTACAGATATTTTACGCTCACTCACATGTGTGTGGGACTCATCGAAATTAAAAAAAAAAAAAAAATTACGCCCACCCACCCCCTGCATTGTGTGCATCTGGTGGTGTTATGTAGAATTATACTTCTGTACACGAAGTATGGTTCTACAAAATATATGCACTAATAAAATTGTTTTAACGACATGATTCATTTATGATCATATAACCATGCACTTGAGGTTTGTTTGAGCCCGTTCTTTTGGAAAATAGTAATTTTTTGAACGATGTTTAATTAAAAAGCATGAAATGTAGAATTATTTTATTAGATAATGTGTGGTTTAAATTAATTTGGAGAAAAATATGAACTTGTTTGGTTTGTATTACAATTTTGAGTTTTGAATTCATTTTGAATTCTCTAAATTCTAGTAATTGATTTTTAGTAATTAATCGGGGCAGTGATTACACACCAACGTCATCTACCCGTCTTAACTTAGACCATTCCTAACAATGCATGTACAAATATTTATTACAACTTTTACTTTCTAGATTCAAGCTGCTTGAGCAAACTTTGGTCAACTTCATTAAATTGTTCTAAATTAAAGTTATTAAGCTATGCATTAAATGTTGTAGGTGGTTGCGTTGCTACATATAGAGGGAAATGCTCTTGGAGAAGAAGCATCACTAAACCAAAAGACTAATTTTAAAGCTATGTATCCTCTCAAGCTTAGAGCTACAAATCAATGGCTCCTCTCTTCATCATCAGCAGGCTTCCATGAAAAACCTGCTATATCACGGAACAAAACATGGGTTTCGAATAATTTCCCATTTGCCCAAAAAATTGCTAGAAAATTCCATTCATCTCTGTCAATCTCCAATGCTTTAACCAGCTTGGACTTTGTCGAAAATCGACAGACTGAAAAGATAAGTTCAAGATCAGCAGCAAATGCATGCGCTCTAACTCCTTTGGGATTCTTGGAAAGAGCTGCCATTGTTTATGGAGATTGTCCATCTATTGTTTACAATGACACTAGCTATACGTGGTCCGAGACACATACGAGATGCCTCCGACTGGCTTCTTCCATCGTGTCGTTGGGGATCCAAAGGGGTGAAGTTGTGTCCGTGGTTGCCCCGAATGTGCCTGCCATGTGTGAGCTCCATTTCGCTATTCCAATGTCGGGTGCTATTCTCAACACGATCAATCTTCGACTAGATGCACGTAACATCTCCCTTTTACTCCAACACAGCGAGTCGAAGCTTGTTTTCGTGGACCATCAGTCGAGATCTCTTATTCTTGAAGCAATATCCATGTTTCCTTTGAATTGTAAACGCCCAACTTTAGTCCTTATCCCGGATGATCACGATCATGAGAATGAACATGATCATATTCTATATGAGAAATTGGTGGAAGAAGGTGAGCCAGGGTTTGATTGGGTTCGTCCTGAAAGTGAATGGGAGCCAATAACACTGAATTACACCTCAGGCACCACCTCTTCTCCCAAGGGAGTGATGCAAAGCCACCGTGGAGCATTCCTAATGGCACTAGATTCGTTATTCGACTGGTCCGTGCCAAAACAGCCAGTTTATTTGTGGACTCTACCCATGTTCCATGCCAATGGGTGGAGCTACGCGTGGGCCATGGCAGCAGTAGGTGCCACTAATGTGTGTCTCCGCCGGATCGATGCCCCATCTATCCATGAAGCAATACATAGGTACTACAAAGATTTTGGTGCTCTATTTTACAAAAATCAACTTTATTTAAAAGAGTAGTACCAATCCTTATATCATTTTTTTTTATTATTATTTTATCTATAACAGGTACAAGGTGACACATATGTGTGGTGCACCAGTGGTGCTTAACATGTTAACCAACTATTCTGGTAGCAAAAAGCTTGAATCTCCTGTCCATATAATGACGGCTGGGGCGCCACCGCCAGCCCCAGTGCTCAATCGGGCTGAATTGTTGGGTTTCATAGTTAGTCATGGTTATGGGTTGACGGAGACTGGTGGCCTCGTGGTGTCATGTGCTTGGAAACGCCAGTGGAATGAATTGTCTGCCGCAGAAAGAGCAAGGCTAAAGGCAAGACAAGGTGTGAGCATTGTAGGATTTTCTGAAGTCGATGTGATCGAGCCTGAATCGGGAAAAAGTGTAAAACGCGACGGTTCAACTATGGGAGAAATTGTTTTACGAGGGGGAACTATAATGGTTGGATACCTAAAAGACCATGTGGGGACGTCAAAATGCATGAGAAATGGATGGTTTTACACTGGGGATATAGGAGTGATGCATTCCGACGGGTACTTAGAGGTCAAGGATCGGTCCAAGGACGTAATAATAACGGGAGGCGAGAATTTGAGCAGTGTGGAGGTGGAGTCTGTTTTGTACTTGCATCCCGCAGTGAATGAGGTAGCTGTGGTGGCACGCCCGGACAAGTTTTGGGGCGAGACACCATGCGCTTTTGTAAGTTTGAAGGAACAAATGAAGGAGACGCCAACCGAGAAAGAGATAAGAGAGTTCTGCAAGACGAGGTTGCCTCTTTACATGGTGCCCCGACTGGTCGTGTTCAAGAAAGAACTACCCAAGACATCGACCGGTAAGATCCAAAAGGTTTTACTAAGAGAAATGGCTAAGGCTTTGATTTGATTTGATTTGATTAGAATTCTGCAACAATCCCATGTACAAATAAGCTATTAGGTCCGATAATTGGGGATGTAAAGTTTGTAATAATTCAGTCTTTATCTATGGTGTGTAATTAGAGTACTAAGCTTCAATTGGATCCTCCAATTGGAAAAAACTATGGTTTGAATAGTATTTTTTTGGAAAATGCGTAGTTAAAAAGTAAGAAAAAATTTTGAGTTTACATATAAAATGTTTTATTGTGTAAATGTGTATTTGAAAATGAGTATGAAAATAAGTTAAAGTAAAGTAGATTAAAAGTGTGCATTCAAATTTTTTTCTTCATAAGAAATTTTCCGGAACTAAATTTATAAACTCAATATAAAAAAGGGGAATAAAATTTAATAATCAAAATATTTATATTATAATAAAAATTAAGACTGATTCTTCAAAGCATCAACACATAAATATGACAAATGATATGTACATTGGTGAAACAAAGTCTTCAAAGAATAATTTTATATGAATTAATTATAATTCTGAATTCAAAAAAATAAATCTTTTTAATCCCAAACCTCTTGTACCGCAA
Source organism: Fraxinus cuspidata (assembly GCA_903798385.1). Lineage (NCBI taxonomy): Eukaryota > Viridiplantae > Streptophyta > Magnoliopsida > Lamiales > Oleaceae > Fraxinus > Fraxinus cuspidata. The sequence goes on from CAIGRP010032275.1 coordinate 40,443, forward strand.
GTGAAAATAATCTAATTTTAGTGAATTTCTCCAGAGAGAGAACAAAAATTCATGGAAAGTGTAACACCCAGAATTTTCTTACTATTTTATAGGGCCTTAACTTAATGTTGATTATTTAGCAAATAAAATAGTTTATATCTAGCCTTGTCATCACACCAAGTCCTAAAGTTAAAGTGATAAACTTAAACAACTTATTTGCATGAAGGATTTATATACTTTTGTGTATAATTTATCGTAAATTTGGTTTGGGTA
>CAIGRP010032276.1:0-19784 GCA_903798385.1 Fraxinus cuspidata
TTTTTTAAATTAATGGTTCAGAGTTTGACAACTTCAATGTTGTCAATCATGATTATCAACAACAATTGTACAAATAAGTTAATTTTTATTGATAACCCGGCCAAAATATGTGGTCCACTTTTTCTATTATGTTTCTATAGATGTACGAGAAAGGGTTGGGGGTCAATGAAGTAGTTGAAGTGGTTGGATTTTGGTGCACGCTTGACGCATTAACACAAGTGTTGATGTGATGAAGACACGTCACGTCACAATAGTGAGCCTTAGGACAAATTTCTAGGTGTTTCCGTGTTTGAAAATGACTATTTTCCATCATTCTAGGATAAAATAAAACCCAAAACTTGATCTATTAGTGGATTCAATCTTAATCCTTAACTAATACATAACGGAGGACTAGGTGTTAGTAGCAATTACTGAACTTCCAAGATTTAGGTCAAAAAAAATTGTCTTCTTTATTGTCTATCGCTTGTACTTTATGCTTTTGGTGTTTATTGAGTTTTAATTTGAAATCAACAGAGGTGGAAAAATTGAAAAGATAATATTGGAACATCTATTTGAAAGAAATATGGAGGCAGAATTCATTTTGGCTACGTACTACTAAAGGAATCCAGATGAGATTTTGCTTCAAGTTCAACTAATGAAATGATTAATTTGATTAATCATCAATTGTAAGAATATCACGTGTTCGTGGAACAAAGGCCAACACTTTTAAGTCCATAAAAAGTGATAAGAATTGATGCATGATGTAACTTCACCTTCGTTGCCTGATATAAATAAGAGTTATCGTACACAAACAGGTTCAATGACAGGTTAAAAAATAGGGAGATGCGTGTCAATATATAATTTGACAGTTTGAAAAAAAAAGCACTAGAGGAATTTGTATAACTTATAATTAGTTTTATTTTAATTAAATTATATTGAAATTTCCAGATTAGTAGTATTTGTTTAGAAGCTATGCTGGGAATATTGTGTAAGGTCTCCATATGAAAAATAAAGTTATTTTGGTGTTTACTGTTTTGTTGCTGTAGGCAATGGTATATTTGTTGAAATTAAATAAATTATTTTCTTTGCAGCTTTTCCAAAAATACATGGGGTTAAAAACACTCATTCTGTTCAACTTTTGACAATTATTTAACTATATTTTGCTCTAAGACTGTCACTGAAGTTTAGTTCGTATTTAGTTTGGTACTCAATTTAAATTCCGTTAGTTTAATTTTATAAAACGTCTAACATGAGAAACCTCTACATTGACGCTGGATCAAATTGCTATTTGCTATGTCAGACTGTTCTGTTATAAAATTATTTGATTCTTATGTTAGAAAGAATTTTCAAGACACGACGTAACAATCATTTATCATTTATAGGATTTAATGACTCCTATGAGCGAATTCATCGTTTGATTATCAAAATATTGTGCAGTCATTTGATAAGTAATTAAAAAAATGACTTATTCATCTATCTACATTGGAAGAAAAGATTCCATCGAAACAGTTTATTTTATTTAGGGTTCATTCGTTCTTTCCTTTTTCTGCATTTTAAATAAAAAGCTGCAGATCTAGAAGTTATGGTTTGTGGCCGGGTTTGCTTGCCACTTGAGGCCAAAAGATATTAAACTCAAGCCAGTTGCTTGCCACGTGTTCGTGGGTCAAAGGCCAAAACTTTGTACGTAAAAAGAATTTAAAAAATCTGATGAATGATGAAACTTTGTCGCCTGATATAAATAATTAATTGAGTGGTTCACAGTCGTTTGTCCTCAGCCGTAAAAAACAAAAACTAGAAAACAATTTTAAGGTAAATTTCGAACCTTTTGACACCTCTATTGAGAGGTTTTACAAGCTTACAAGTTCTTCATTTGCCAGCTACAACTTTGCCAATTACATTAATCATCTTTGAGAAGAAAAAATAAAATGTTACTTAAATGGTAAATTAGGATTCTATTGCAGCTCAAATATTAATTTTACTTTTTTGGGGTTTTAAAAGAATAAAATAAAGACCTTAAATTCACGTTTCACCATCTTAGTCACTTAATGAAGACAAAAGAAGTGTACTGATCACTTAATCAAGACATCTATTAGAGTGATTAGAACATTATCATGAGAACTCGACCATTTTCCTTTTCCTTTTCCTTTTTTTTTTTAATCCCATCAATCCATTATTGTCATGTATAGTTAAAAAAATGACAGTCTAGTTAAAGGATTGATGGAGTAGAAAATATTAACAAACTCGTTGATTCAACAAGAATTTTCAAATGTGGATCAATATATAGATATACTCAATTATTTACTATATATTCTCCTTCAAAATTTGTTTGCTTCAATTATGAGACAATTTTGGATTAACTTAATTTGTTAAAAATCTTTGCTGAAGTTATCAGTTGAACCGAAGATCTATGAAATATAAACACTCCTATCGATGTAGTGTGTGACACTAATGGCAAAATGAAAGATGCCAAGAAATTATGTCCTAAACGAAATCAGGGCGTACTATTTATGTGGTGTGTCGATTATTGATTCTTCTCGAATACTCCAAGACATGTTGTATATTTTTTTCTCCTATAGTGTAATATAAATTAATTTATAATTATTTTAAATTAACAAATAAGTACTCAATATAAGGATTTCAAGAACAAAAATCAATCTAAGAAAAGAATTGATTTTATTAAAGATAAAAAATATAATATAAAGATAAAATAAATTCACAATTAAATTAACATGCCTATATCGTGTTCATGTCTTAGGGTTTTTTAGACATCATATATCAATGTGACCGTATTGTATCTAGGGATGGCAAAAAAACCCGACAAACCCGATATTCGCGGGGCCTCGCCCCGAACGGGGAGGGGAAACTCGCTTAATCGGGTATTCGGGGCGGGGACGGGGAACGAGCCCCCCGCCCCGTTTAATTTTTTATTTATTTTTTTTTTTTTATAATTCATTATTTTAAATTGAAATTTTCATTAGTTCTAATAAAAAATGACAATTAAAATTATTTGTCTAAGTCTAATGAATGAGGGCAATAAAAATAAATTATTAAAAACTTAAAAAAAAAAAAATTAAACGGGGGAATAAACCGGGAATGACCTGGCGGGGCGGGGCGCGGGGGAGGTATTCCCGCCCCGCCCCGCCCCGTTGCCATCCCTAATTGTATCTAGTCGTTTCATGTGCGTGGCTTATGANAAAATAAATTATTAAAAACTTAAAAAAAAAAAAATTAAACGGGGGAATAAACCGGGAATGACCTGGCGGGGCGGGGCGCGGGGGAGGTATTCCCGCCCCGCCCCGCCCCGTTGCCATCCCTAATTGTATCTAGTCGTTTCATGTGCGTGGCTTATGATTTACAGGAGCATAGAGTCCCACGTGTATAAATTCGCGACCACTTTTTTGACGTATTTAATTTGCCTTCACTGAAAACATACCTTGCAATCTCTATCACTTTACCTATATACCAAGTGCTCTGAATGACTTGAGGAAATATCAAAAATAATGGAGAAAGCTGAAAGCGAGAACAATCCGAACTCGTCAACTGTGCTCCATGGAGCAAGCTCCGACCTGGAAAAGGTTCTGTCGGACCCCAGTTTATCGGGTTTGAAGCGGCTCCGGATGGCCTCCTGGATTGAGCTGAAGCTACTGTTTCGACTTGCTGCACCTGCAGTTATGATGTACTTGATAAACAACTCCATGTCTATTTCTACTAGAATATTTTCCGGCCACCTTGGGAATCTTGAGTTTGCAGCGGTGAGCCTTGGCAATCAGGGGATTCAGTTATTCGCCTACGGCCTCCTGGTACGTGCACGATGACCTCGAACGCATTATTGTACTGTTCAATCATATAGAACTACAGTAAAGTTTTCAATATTATAAAAATTGTACACTTGTCAGGTCAGTGGAAAGAAATGAATGTGAAATTTACGTGAGAGATGGGTTGAGGATATAACAAACCAATAAATTTTCTTTTCTCTTAACGGAATAACTTAAGCTCTTAGACGAGCTCGATCAACAAACACATATACGCTAACGTGGGTTGTTTGCAGCTAGGAATGGGAAGTGCAGTTGAAACCCTATGTGGGCAAGCATTTGGTGCGGGCAGATATGACATGTTAGGCGTTTATCTTCAAAGAGCTACTGTGGTTCTTTTCTTCATGGGTCTCCCAATAACCCTAGTCTACATATTTTCCAAACAAATCCTTGTCTCCATCGGAGAATCCGAAAACGTGGCATCACTAGCAGCAGTGTTCGTCTACGGCCTCATCCCACAGCTCTTCGCGTACACAGTCAATTTCCCAATACAAAAATTCCTCCAAGCACAGAGTATTGTAGCTCCAAGTGCTTACATTTCATTGGCTACTCTAGGGGTGCATTTACTATTGAGTTGGGTTGCGGTGTTCAAGATTGGTTTAGGGGTGTTAGGGGCATCTTTGGTATTGAGCTTTTCTTGGTGGATCATTGTTTCGGCCCAGTTTTTGTATATTTTGTGGACCCCAAAATGTAAGTCCACTTGGAGTGGGTTCACTTGGGAAGCTTTTACTGGGCTTTGGGAGTTTGTGAAATTATCTATTGCTTCTGCTGTGATGCTGTGCTTGGAGACGTGGTATTTTCAGGTACTAGTGTTGGTTGCAGGACTTCTTGAGAACCCTGAACTTTCCTTGGATGCACTCTCAGTCTGGTAAGATTGCTTCCTTAACTATTTTAAACAAACTAATTTCAGCTCTTTTGTAAGTTGTACGTACCAGACTAAGCGGGTGTTTGGTAGGGATTAAAATTAAATTTTTAGTGGATTATGATAAAAGTTTTTGAAATGTGTGGTTGACAAGATGTGGTATCATAAAAGATGTGGTTAATATTGATTGTTTGACTTTGATTTAGATTAAAATCAGGCCCAAACATGCCCTAGATAAGTTCTGCTTCTCAACTCGGATTAATGTCTCAACTTATCAAATTGTTCAGATCTTGTTTCTTTATCTTAATTTGTTTGGATAATAATCCTTTTAAAATACAAATTTATAACAATAGCAACATTGTAACGTACCTTGATTTTCCGAAGTTTGAAAATACCCACATTCAAGAGAATATTAGTATGTGAACTATTCTTGACTTGATTTTCACTTTGTGCAGCATGTCAATAAATGGTCTATTATTCATGGTTTCAGTAGGGTTCAATGCAGCTGCAAGGTAAGTTAATTTGGCACACCCTAATCATCAAATTTGTGCGCCTTTATACATATATTTATTGGGTAAAAGATTGAACGTGACTAAACCATATGAACTTGTCAATTATATTGTCCAGTGTTCGTGTAAGCAATGAGCTTGGAGCAGGGAATCCCAAGTCGGCAGCTTTTTCGGTTGTCATAGTGAATCTTGTTTCTTTCACAATTGCCGTAGTGGTTGCCATCATTGTATTATCACAACGCCACATAATTAGCTACATATTCACCGACGGTGAAACTGTGGCCAATGCAGTCTCGGATCTGTGTCCATTCTTAGCCGTCACTCTTATTCTCAATGGGGTCCAACCGGTCTTGTCAGGTACTAATTTTATCTAGACAAACACTTACGTACTAAACTCACATTCTATCTTTTCTTTTCTACTTGTCCCTTCTTTTTTTTTTCTAGCTTTTTTGAATCTTGGATCACGTAATTTGTTGTTGTTTAGTGCAGGGTTTCGTTAGAGAATAATTGTGTTGATCTGATCTCTAATGAGTAAAGTGCTGAATTATTTAGGTTTTGAAAGTGGGATTAGGTAATTTGATGCAATGATTGGTGAATTAGCGCGTTGGAATTGTCCATACTCCACCAAGCCTTATTGGCAATTGACGTCCATTAGTGTATATATAAAACTTGATAACTGATATAAATATATTATTTAGGTTTTTGGCTGGTTTTATAACTTATTAAACAATTTTGATATTTTCAGTTTTACGTGTAACTGAATTGAATTTTCGGCCACTTATCCAAATTTTCAATTGAACTATCATATCGAGTTTGGTTCTTATTACATTGCTTATGATATCTCCTTTGGTACAGTATAATCGCTACAATTAAGGGAAGATGTACGTGTGGTATCAATAATTATATCTAATTCTATTTTGTCTAACGTACTAAGTAAGATGTTATTACGTATTTATGGTAACCAATGTTTTTCACATGGTATGACTGTGGAAATTAATTGAAGGGGTGGCTGTTGGATGTGGATGGCAAGCATTTGTCGCCTATGTAAATGTTGGGTGTTACTACCTTGTGGGAGTTCCAATTGGTTGTCTTCTGGGCTTCAAATTTAACCTTGGAATTAAGGTACAAGAAATTAACCCCCTTTCACTCTATAAGATTGTGTCATGTTCCAAATCAAGAATCAAAGAAGTTCATGAATTGGTAATTGGTATGAGCATGTGTTGAATATAGGGAATATGGTCGGGAATGATAGGAGGAACAATGATGCAAACCATCATTTTGCTCTGGACAACATTTCGAGCCGATTGGAATAAAGAGGTAATACTATAGAGTTTACATTACCAAAGAACACGGATATTCTTCATAGACTTGTAATGTTTACAGAATATCATAAACGATTATTGCAAAGTAATAAATAAATACTGAATTTTTAGGTGGTGAAATCAAGAAAACGGTTGGACAAGTGGGAAGAAATAAAAGAGCCTCTACTCAAGGAGAAGGACCTAAAATGATTCTATTGTCATAGACTTGTCCAGTTCACATACCAAATCTCATCTGCATGCTGCATTTAATGATTTTTGTTATCTTGAAGCACAAGGATTTTTCCTTAATTGAGATCTTAATTGTTGATCTTGTAATAGGTTAATTTTTCTCATCCAATTATTGGCTTATTAATTTTCATCGGAATATTCAATCATTTCGTTTTCTTTTGTCGTGTTTGTACTTTGTTAAAATACTTATAATTTAATTTTTAAAAAGAAGTGACTGAAAAAATTTGGAAGTTAATAAAAGTGATAGTTAAGATGTAAAAGAATCCCTTCCTAAGAACAGAGATGTGACTGAAAAAATTATATTGATACACTTATTCACAATCACTTGTCTTGTTATTTGGCTTTCCTTACCCAAATTTTGAACTATTACAACATTTGAGTCGTGATATCTTGGATGTGTTCTCTTAGGTATGCGTTTATAAATCAGTGGTCTTGATGATACGATTGGTTCATTTCAAATTTCAAAATGTCAAGTAGTGTTTCGTCTAAGGATGCAATGGACTCCAATTGAATCTTATTTGAGTATCTTCTTGCTACTAATTGTTGAACAATCAAGTCGAACACTTCAGGAATCATGCCTAGCTGGTTCCTTCTAGTCGACCTTGAGGGTTCAATTTCGTCTAGGTGTTTTGTTTTGTATCGACTCTACACTCATCCTACATTAGCTTTCCCCTGGTTTTGAACTGTCACCTTTAGGTAGATGAGCCCGTAAATGCATTTACAAGGCCGGATGTTGATTGCTTAGTTATCTTCCTAAACTATTCAAATTAATAAGGAAGAAGAAAACGGAACTTCGAGCAAAATTATTTTCTGTGGCAAGAACTTGTGACAAATGTGAATGAGTATCTAGTGTATAAATATCGGTATCAATAGGTGCCGCTATTTTCATCCACAATTTTTATATATACATCCACTTTAAAAAAAAAAATAAAATTCTATATTACATTTCTAACCTTGCGTAAATTTACTTAAATGGACAATAATAAAAACTAAATAAAATCATTTTATCCATTCCATTCTTTGCTACCCTCTCTCCACAATTCTATTTTTACTGCTGTATAATTTCCATTTTCATTAGTTGTTCAGTTTCAATTTAAACCCTTTTACTTACTGTCTGTTGGTCCCAGAGTTCACAAAGAACACAAAATAAAGAAGTAATCGCGAAAAAAATAAAGAGCACAATGATTTTTTTGCCCAAAGGGCCGGGATGTTCAGCCTTCGGCCTACTCACCCGTTGAGCATTCACACAAAGGGATTAAACTCTAGTTCCACTAAAATCACCAAGAAGAATTACAATGTACGAAGAAATCCACAATTTCTCTAGTCTCAAATCACTCGGAATATACACAATCTCACAGATTATATATCAAGTGCAGTGCCTGCCTGATCACTCAGAATTATATAGAGATTGAACAAAAAATCACTAAAATTTACAAAACCGACAGAAGAGAAAATTAACCCTAACACACAGAGAGAAAAATCTCAAAAGGCATTGAACAGTTTTTCCCAAATGAAGTTTCGAGAATCACTTAAGGTAGAGAAATTAAGAATCATCATCAGACGGTGAAAATCTGGCCAAGTGTATGGCCAGATCATGAGACCAAGAAAATAACATTGGGTCAAGGATCCGGTTCTAACACAGGCCCAACACCAACAGACTGGACCAAGAATTTGAGGCAGCCCAAAACATATAACACTGTCTTACTACCAAATTCCACTCACCTTTTTGCAACTTCTTTTCCAGTTCTTCAAAATAATAGAAATGATAAATTTGGAGATAGAAAGAGGAACATTATCAAAAGATGCAAAGCATTGTTTCAGTAGAATGTGCAAGAACCTTTGGCAGTTGATGCTAAGAAAATGGAAGGACTGTTTCTCGCTGTGAGTTTCTTCAGATTTTTTTTTTTTACTTACAAAAACTCCTAATTATTTTCATTCATTGTGTGCCACTCGTTTCTATAATTTTTGAAGGAAATTACAAAATGGGTATATTTTTTTACTCTAATTTGCTTATTAAATACAGTATCTATAATACTATGCTTTTTGTTCATTGTTCACTTTTCAAAGATATTTCATTTTTTTTTTGGTGTATGCTTTCAGGGTAACAATCCATCCCAAATCAAACTTCAAGTTCTTTCAAACCTCTTACACTTATATACATTATTATTAAATCTGAATTGCACCTTTCGGTTTGACGGACTCTTTGATTTGACCCAAGAGTTATCACACTCATTTTCAACTATTCAAAATCGGAAAGTTTCTTGTTTGCACCTTTATCTTTCTTTAATTCTCACTTTTCACTAGATATAATTTTGTCATCATGAGTATTGAGCAGCACCTTTGGATCGCCGATGGTCTATTGGACTAGCACCAACTTTTGCTCGACTTCAGAAAGTATCATTATTTCATATTTGAGCTGGGAGTAGCGTTGGAGGGCAAGAGGCAACCTTTGTTTTGGGGATAAAATTAGTAATTTTTAACATTACAATAGGGATAGATTTTGAGAGGAATGAATATATAAAAGTAAAAGTGGATATATACTTTTTTAAATTAATGGATTTAATAAGGTAATATAGAAATAAACGTGGTTGAATGTAGTACTTTTTATAAATTTTAAAAAATTAATAAGAATGTACTTATAGTGAGATAGATATATAAAATTTGTGGATGGAAATAGCGGTACCCTTTTCAATATTACAGTGGATAAAACAAATAAAATACAAAGAATAACCATAAATTGATGAGTTTTAATCTTATCCCACTTCTCAACTTTTCGTAATGAAATTAATTAAACACTAAACATGGTCAGTTACCTACGCCCTGAGTAAAGTACATAAAAACAGTTATAGCTTCATTTTATTTTATTTTCCCTGGATTTTTAGTTGGGCATAGGTTAAAAATAAGTTCCATTTTTACTGTATTTTGAGCAAATATCATCGAATTATTGTTAAAATACTCTTATATAGAAGTTAATACCTCAATTTCCGTCTACTTAATCAACCCCCATGGAGAATAGTTCAAAGTTCTTAAAAGAACTATGTGTCGAATCATCTAACTTAAAATTTTAAATTGCTAGAGAGATGATAAATTTATATACGTATTAGTTTTCTCGTCAACTCGCGTCTCAGGTGTAGGACGAATTCTTTTTCAGTGAAGACCGTGGCCATTTTTCATAAATGAGCGACAAGGCTTAAACCCGTAGCTCAATTGAAAGATGAAGATGCAATAAACATACTTTTCTTCCACGCCTTGAATCCATTTTAAAATGGACTGTGGCAACACCAAATTTCATATCCTTGAAAGATTCAAAGTACTATAATCAGCAATATAACAATCCATTCCGTCCTTGGAAAATGTAACTTATCATGTATCATCAATCTCATTTTTCAAGTGGAAAACGAGAGAGAGAGTTCAAATGATCGTTGATGGGAGACTTCTAATTATTCCCTCTTTACCATGAATCAGTCGCTTCCAAGATTTCCATTGACAAGTAATTTTCTTGCGAAAACCAGTTTTAGCAGAAGATAAGGTTAATCCAATGCTCTTTCTCACTGTCTTAAATCTTTTACAAATCTTGATCTTCAACTTGAACATTTTCACTTTTAGCCAAGAAGGTCTTGATCTCCTAATTTCTGCTTTCTGCAAAGCCTTGTAAATCAAGAATTGTGCCCTTTGATGCTGTTTTCCTTCAGGGTCAAATATTTCCATCTTCGAATATGCGTAATGTCTGTTCAAAAAGGCCATTTTGATGATGTTGAGGCTACTCGGCTCGATAGGAAAGGCCTTTCTGGTGGCAAGCGGACTTAACATATTTTTCAGAAATCTCTCAAAGACGAAATTTTTTTACTAAGGCTTTCTTATGGCGAGCGGGCTTACCAAAAAGGCCAAAACTCTCTTTTGTGAGAGAGAGAGAGAGAGAGATGAGTTTATCCAAGATTCGTTGAATTTGATGATGCATTTATAGTGATATTGAAGAGGTGGCAACTGGGGATCATGTTGTGATGAAACGGTACATGTGTTTGTTAGTAATAATGAGATTGAAAATAAACTAAAAAAATTTAGCTGGCCTGAAATGCATTATTGGCTGCAAAAGATTTTTCTGGATTTAATTGTCAATCAATTAAAGATATTTACATATTGACTAGGATTTGAAGGAGACGGAAAATATATAATTGAGAAACACCCGGCCATTGAATCTTAGACAAGCGTGGTTGAATAGAATAAAACTCGAGTACTTGATAAATTCGAATAATGCATTCTTAAACAGAAGATTAAACCCCCATTGGGTTTGGATTAAAATCAACAATTAATTTTAACGACACATTTTATGGGATTCATAACTTCTCAATTACACATTTCATCAATTTTTATTAAAATCTACTAAAAATTTAATCTCTATTTTTGTTGCTGATATTCAATAATATGGAATCTGCAATTCTTTGATTCATACGAAGGATATTAATAATCGATTCAACAATGAAGACTCTCAATAGAATTCTTATTAAGCCTCACGGAAATTAAAATTTAGATTTTTATCGAAGTCAATGTCAATAATTAATTTTAACCACATATTTTATAAGCCCACAACTTTTGAACCACAAATTTCATTATCTTTTAGCAAATGCCCCACCTTTGTCTAAATAAGAAAGAAATAAAAATCAAATAAAAGTTGTAACCATGGACCCAAGTGGCAAGTTCATGCATTGTCTATCACATACTTCTCTTTTAATCTTATACAATTAAGTTATTTTTTTATTAACCCCTAATCTACATGCATGAATTTATTTGTATCCTCCTGGTCCAGTTTTAACTCATTATAGCAGGACCATTATTCAAAATACTTATACAACTTGGCCAAATTATAATTTAAAAGTCCACGTGCAGTGTAAATTAATCTGTATTTTATTATATCAGTTTCACTCGTGGCTTATGACGTGGGGGATCCTCCAAGTCAAAAGAAGGGAACATGATGCTTTCCCTATATACATATTAAATAATTAATAAATACTTACTTATAAGTCGGACTAATAGTCTATTGGGCTAGTAGGGAAATGAATAAACAAAGTGGAGACCTTTAAAATTATAATTATTTTCTAATATGTGGTACGAGAACCAGAGGTCTCTCATGTGGTTGAGGGCGCACCATTTCTCCAAAGTCAACAGACATATACAGGGGCGGCGGACCCAAGAAATTTTTCCACCGGCGACCTAGGAAATTTTTCCAGTGCCATTAAATTGCTAGGTTGTGACCAAATCAAACTTCTTTCAAACTTTCTGTGATAGATAAAATTTCCACGCTTCCACCAAGATTCTTAGTGGCTGGCCTTAAAATGTTTAAATGACCATTCATTGCTTGAAGATATATAAGCTGTATGTGAGACTCATTTTATTTATCTACATAACTGCTAAGGCTAGATATAAATTGCTAAGCCCACAAATCAGACACATTTCCTATCCCCATCTAGATTGGTCACCCTTCTCCACTCTGATTAAAACCATAGAGCCACTGAAACAATTCTTGAATGTAATACAATTTACAATTTAGAAAATCTTCCCATCCTTAATGTCACATACAACATTTCTTTATAATCCCATTTGATATTGACAAGTCAACTAACAACATATAAGAACCAATATGCAAAATTTTTGGATTCATGGCTATAAATTACAATGTGCACACATTGAGTCTCTGTTTTTTGCAGAATGTCCATGATAAGGAAAGCCCAAAAAGAAATCGTAAAGAACAACTCAACGAGAAAAGAAAAATTCAACTTAACCAAACTTGTAAAAAAGTCATGTAATGAAACTCACACCAAATATTGATTTTCATGTGTTATGAAACACCAATACCATTACCACCTGAAGAAAAAATCAGCACAAATAAAATAAGCATCAACAATCATAGATTAAAACGGTTGGCATTTTCAGCAAGGGGCAGTTAACTATGCTCAAAGGACTCCAACGTGAATTCAGAAATCACTCGCTGGGATAACAATCTAAACTTGACCGGTATAATTTCCGAAGAATAATGCAGCGCGAATACTTCTTTATGTTTGAATTGCGCAACCCAAATAAATTATACAAATTGATGTTTCAATTCGGAATAAAACTCTTATTATCAGAGCACGAAACAGGCAGTAATCAAGTAACTGCATCAAACAAAATAAGGGGTAGATGAAGATTACAAAAAATTATCCAATAATTACCTTCTTCAATTGATACCCACGACTTCACTTTTTCAATTTCATCGATTTTATGAATTTGGACCTTGTTGTTTTGGTGGCAATTGGGGATTTCAATTCAAATTTTTTCAATTATCTGTGGCGAGTCAGGGATGTGCGTGTTTAGCGTTCAATCAATTGGGATTCTTAGGAATTGGAATGGATCCGGTGTGTGTTATATAAATTGGCATCCTTCTATCTTTTGGGCCAATGTTTTGGCCCACTTGCTTTTTTTTTTTTTTATATATTTGCATTTAGTAAATGGGCTGCTGAAAAAATTGGGGCAGCCCAAAGTCCAATGCTGGTAGATAACTTTCGTAGCTCAATTCGTCACTCATTTGTTTTATATATACTAATACAAAACCTACTAGCATTAAAGAATGCATTTGGTTACATCGGGAGCTAGTAGTCATGGCAATGGGCTCGGGTCGGCCTTTAAATCCACGAGCTCAACTCGAGCTTGTGGCTCGTGAGAAACGAGCCATGAGCTCACGAGCCGAGTTGGCTCGTGGCTCGTTTGCTCGTGGGCGAGCTTGGCTCGGCTCGGCCCACAAGCCGAGCCGGGAGTCCACGAGCTTTTTGATTATTTTTTTTAACTTTTTCACTATTTTTAAAATTTTTCCTTAATTTTTCACGAGCCCACGAGCTGCTTGCATCACTTATCGCTCGGCTCAAGCTCGTCATTTGACCAGCCCGAGTGGCTCGCGACTTGTGTTTTCACGAGTCGACGAGCCGCTCAGCCCGTTTGCAATCTCTAGGAGCAAGGATTATGATAATAGAAGAAATTACACGGAGATGTTACTTTTAGAGATAGCGAAATTACTTTTCCTTTTTTTTTTAAAAATATTAGTTGGGGTCCAAATGTTAAAAAAATGTAAAACAAGTTCTTAGCTAAACTCACACTTGCCCTAAATTATTATAAATAAATTAGCACCATTTGGTAAATAATTGCCAATACAATGCTCTATCGGCCATATGATTATGAGAGAATTACAACTGAGGTCCCAAACCTTTTATAGTATAACAGACTATTTTTACAGCTGGGTCCCAAACCTTTCATCTCGAGTGCAGTTGGAGGATATGTGAACGAAATCCATCTACTTGATCGTTAATTGACAAAAAGTCAACAACTTGACCAAATTATCACATATAAAATAATGAAATAAAAATAAAAAACCGTTTGGCCAGACCGTTAACTTTTGGTCAACTTACGATCAAATGGATAAATTCCATCCACATGTCATCTAGCTGCAATAGAGATGAAAGGTTTGGAATCTCAATTACAAAAATAAAATGTTTTGAGTATAATCTGCATTAATTTGAAGGGTTTGGGATCCCAACAACTTTTCTACCTACGATCATTGCTAATGCAGTGAATATCGCTTTTATAGGAAATTCCGGGATTTTACGATTGTATGAATTAATGCAAGTTATTAAAGTAATTTTTTTGGTTCATGAATCATGAGCGCAAGTATGTACATGGTGGTGGAGGTGAGAACGGGATAATCAGGCCTAGAATTCATTGTCTGGCCCGAACCATGAATTTCCGAGGTCATTTTGCACCTCGACAAATTGGGAGTTTGCCAATGGTACATGGCACGAATCATGTTGGGCAGTTAAAATGTAAATAATATATCAACAAATATATAGAGATTTGGAAAATTTAAAAAATATATAACACGAGTTGTTATTAAGCATTCAGATTTAGCCTATGTTTGCTAATCATTCTTTCAAAACTTTTTTTTTTTCCACTTATTTTCAATCACACATTTTCACAATTAAATATACTCCACGTAAATCGAATTTTTTCTTGTAATTTTTAACTACATATTCTTAAAAAAATTACTATTCAAGACCTCATTCTTTTTTTTGTTTTTTTTTTAAATGATTGTCAAATGGGGGCATTAAATTGCCAGCAGCGAAAAAGTAATAAAAGAAAAGAAAAAGTTAAAAATCGAAAGCCCAATCCAGCCCAGCACACCATGGGCCAGGACTGTGGGGGCATGCCAAGCCTTATGTTTATTGGACAGCCCTATACCAGTTAGGTCCATTTTACACTTATGTTCAAACTTCATTGTCTATATAGAGGCAGCTGAAGTAATTCAGGCCTTCTAGGCAAAATTCGTTAGGGGAAGCAAATGCTCATAAATAAATACCGTTTATAATCGCCAATAATTTATCAGATGACTCTAACATAAACTAACTCTTGACGGTAATTCGAATAATTAGGAGCTTTATCGCTCAGCCCCGACATGGCTCATTGGCGTCGACACTCGTTGAGTTAGGAGTTAATTATAACTAGTGTACGGCGCTTAAACAGAATATTTCTCGTCTCAAACTCGACCAAAGGGGAGTCTTTGCTGCGCTCGAAGCATTTCCAATGACAATAATTATGCTATATTTTATGCCGATGGAAGAAAAACTTAGCTAACACCATATTAACTTTTCTCTATCGTGAAACGCGACTAACTACCAATTTGTTAGAATGAAAGGTTGCACAAAATCACTAGGACTGCATCATCTTTGCAATTAATATTAACTCCATAAACAGGTCGAAAATTATATAACATACCAAAATTTTGTCAACGGTTTTCCAAAAGTGATTGATTAATTAAAACCTATATTTGTGATATTAATTAACAATTATTTTATTTTATTTTCATTTTTTTTTTTAATTACAACAGCAAGAACGACTTATTGCATATTGAATTCGAGACACTTGATTATACTATTTTTCATAAGATCTAGAAACGTGATTAGCTACTAAACTCAACTATACATTTGCAAGTAAACAATGTTATCTAACAATCCTAGCCCCTATTTGTCTATAAACTCATTAAGGGCCAACTAGAAAAAATACAGTTGCATGAACTCCGCATCCCAGAAGCAATTAATTTGCAAAATGAAATTAACCCAGAAAATTTTCTTATTTATCTTCATTTTATTCTTCTCGCCGTCCACAATTTTCAGCACAATCAATCCTCCAAATGTTGATAAAAACTCCAAGAAATCACTGAATACCCTTGAAAACGTAGTTGAGATGTCAAAAGGAGATTCTTTAATAAACCTGACTGGGAAAAATCTCGATTCAAACTCCCCTAACTGCGATGGAAGCACCTTGCGAGCCGGTTCTGGTGCCGGCGCCGCTGCCAGAAAAACCAGTTCAATTTGAGGTTCAGAAGATTCCTGTAGACTACTACCCGCAAATTTGGAGGTGTGAATTCAATGGCAACATATACAATATACCCTAGCTCTCTTTGTTGGATTCTAAGAAGAAAACTATATTCTGGTTTATCTTGCAATTTCCTATTTAAGAATAATATCTGAAAAAAACTGCTTTTGAACTATATTGTGGGTTGTTTTCTTCGTATTTCAATTTTTAGATTTGAATTTTGAATTCATTTTGAGTTTTGTATTTTGAGTGTCCATTTTGAGATTGTTAAAAACGCGTTATTTTTGTCATTTTTGAAAAATTGTTTTCAAAAATAAAAAAAATGAAATTTTGGCTTGACTTTAACTGAAAACAGCCAAAACGACTTTTTTGACATTTTCCATTTTCTTTGTAAATTTTAAACTCGTTGGTTATGATCATCGATGGCTAATACCTTCTAGACGTTTTCGAAACTGAATTCACTCTTAATCGCTCCTTTTCGAACCTGAAATTCACTCTTAACCTGAAATTTAGTGGTGTACCAAAACTCTATAAATGGATTTACGAGAAAGAGTAATGCTATTTAGTTCTATTGAGACTACAATTTCAATTTAGATGACGTTAGTGTGACATAAATGATAGGTGAAATTAGATAAGTCATTTAATTTCACATTTCATTTAGTCTATCATCTACAGCGTCACTTAATCAGTGAAACTACATCTACCACAAGTGGTTGAATACTTAATGCCCATTAGATTTACATAATCTCATAAATTATTTTCTAATAAACCTGGCCTCTATTTCTATATAAACTCATTAAAGGCAACTAAAAAAGTAGTCCAGAAGCAATTGCAAAAATGAACGGAAGCCAGAAATTTTTCTTATTTACCTTCATTTTGTTCTTCTCTCCTCTCACAATTTCCAGCAACATAAATGTTGATGAAAAGGTGAAGAACTCAATAAATAACCTAAAAAAAGCAGTGGAGAAGGCTAAAGGAGATTCAGCAAAATATATAAATGGGAAAATGCAGCTTCAGCTCGGTTCAACCCCCCCTAACTGCGAAGGAAGGTGCAAAACATGCACTCCGTGCGTGCCGGTTCTGCTGCCCAGGCCGCCGGAGAAACTAGTTCAGTGTGAAGTTCAGAACCGTCAAGACTACTATCCAGAAATTTGGAAGTGCGGATGCGGTGGCAACATATAATTATCATATTTCTGAGTGTATCTGAATGGAATATATATATATTTTTTAATTTTTAAAATATCAGTTTTATGTATGAATAATTGCAATCTTACTACTTTGAATGTTCTTCAAACTCTTCGATCCATTCAATTGGAATTAGTCCTTTTCTTTCGATGGCAACTTGCAGACGAGTTTAGTCACATTGATGGGAGAGGGAAAGTCGGAGTCTTCTCTCACTTAATCAATAGAGTAATACTATTTAGCGTTGCAGTTTATGTGGTATTAAATGATATGTGAAATTTAATTCCACCATTCATTTAGCTTATTATTCAGTGTCACCTAAATTGAAATTGTAGTTACAGTGTTTTCTATATAGCATTACTCTAATCAATAATGTCCAATGAGTTTCCATACATCTGAATGAAATTTCTAGTTACAAACAATATTACTATATATATAAACATGAATGAAATTTACATTTGAATTATATCATCTATCACTACTATTATAACTAGGGACAAGTTTCACCGGGAAAAAATCTCTCACAAAATTCACTAACTAAATATATTAAATTTTTTAATAGCAATCATCGCCCGTAAAATTGTCACAAATTCTATTGAAATGTCGCATTTTATTTATAATTTTTCCCAACTTTGGAGAAATTAGGGATGGAAATCCACCCAACTAGTGTGCAAAAAAGACTGATTCCAAAAAGAATAGAAGATAGGTGTTCAATATGAGTTGAAATTTGCTGTTCAATTTGGTCTTCACCCAATTAATTGTTGACACGTCATTTTTAAATTAATATGTCATCTCAAATTTACTCTAATAAACTTCATCACTATCTCACCAAATTGATGACTTGTTAATTTAAAAGACATATCAATAATTGATTCGGTGGATAGTAAATTAGACAATAAAAGTTCGACAACAAATCTCAACTCGTCCAATAGAAGGCAACAACATGTGGATACTTATAAAAGGGTTTGAAAATTTGAGACAGATGTGAATGGATATAGAATAATTAATTAGTATTCTATATGCATTTATGGTTTTTTCTTTGGTGGGTCCTGATTTCAAGACTTGAAATTACTATTAGATTGACATAGGAAGTGTAGTAATATTTGAAGTCGTTAAAATGCAAGTGTTATATGGAAACAGTTAGGTAACTCAACTATTTACTATGGCATGACTTGTACATATCGCTGAAATATCATCTGATTAGGCTGGGTGTCCCACTGCTTACTATTGGTCCTGAACTATGGTAGTGATCTTGTAAGAAATCCGTTGTCATATATGTATAATATTGATGCGGAATATCGCGCTCTTGTATGCGTCGTCGTGAACATACGTGGCTTCAATCCATGTTCGGTAAACTTCACATTACTCTCTAATTAAATTCCATGTAATTTTATTGCGATAACATCTAATGACTAAATTTACTGAGGAAGAGGGAAATCAAGATGACACCCCTCATCGTTTGGATGTTGATTGATTAGATTGTATTGTATTGTACATCCTCTTCTAAGCATTTCGATCAATCCCTAAAATCCTCGTGTGCTATGTCTTACTCCTACTGTAGATAAATGTCGAAGCTTGACATGGTCTTAGATATGGGAACTAGGCATTAGCGCCAATCAATGCAAAGTATAGGGAAAACATGGATAGGCGTGGTAGACTTGCTATAAATGTATTACTTCATGTGAACAACGTTGTTGATCCAAAAAGGGAAAGAACTGGCAACTAATGGGGATAACAATCGACGTACTTAGATGTCCTAGAACAATCACTCTCACATTATCCTAGCATCAAATAATAAATTATTTATGTATAATATGTGTGGATTATTCCTCGAAAAAATTTCATCACTGGTTTTTTGCGATAAATCATAGCAACAGTTTATTCCTTGAAAACTTTGGCAATGCTTTTTTCATTAGGGTAATTACATTCACACAGCATGTTTCTATGAGGCCATGTTTGATAGGCTATTTTTTCTAGGGAGTGGAAAATGGCCATTTTCCACCTCTTAACATGTTTGATAGGCTTAATTTTCTAGGCAAAATGTTTTCCTCCCTTCACTTTCACACGCCAATTTTCCTTGTTTTTCTTGAATTCTTTTTCCCACCATTTTGGTGGGAAATTGAATTCCAGGTTTTTTTTTATATGTAATTGAAACAAATTTTATTACCAATTGTCAAAAAAAAAAAAAAAACATTTTAATGGGAAATTTCTATATAAAACAAAGTCAAACGAACACTAAACTTTGATGAAAAAATGATTTTCTTGGAAATGTTTTTTTTTTTTGTTTTTTTTTGTTTTTACTTTTTGGCAATGAAAACAAATTTTGTAACAAATTGTGAAAATTATCACTTTCATGGACAATTTTCATATAAAACATAGCCAAACGAACATAAAAAGATCCAAAATTTTAGAATTTTTCGGGGTGAAAAATTATATCAATCAAACACACTTAATTAACAATTCCCTGGAAAACAAGTTCTAGACAATTATTTTCTCT
>CAIGRP010032282.1:0-33935 GCA_903798385.1 Fraxinus cuspidata
ACTTACTTTGATTTATGAAGATTCCGTCACAAGTTTGTTTAATTTGGAGATCGATGAAGAATTTAAGTTCTCCCATCATGCTCATTTCAAATTCTAAGCTCATACATTTAGAAAACTCAAGATGAATATTAGTAGCACCAAATATAATATCATAAACATAAATTTGAACTATGATCATATCGTTCTTTTGAGTTTTGACTAAAAGAGTGGTATCCGCTTTTCCAATTGAAAAATCATTTGAAATTAGGAATTTGCTCAATCCTTCGTACCAAATCCTAGGAGCTTGTTTTACACTGTAGAAAGCTTTTTGAAGTTTGAAAACATAGTCTGGATGTTTATGATTTTTAAAATCGGGTGATTGTTCAACAAACACTCATTCTTGAATAAAACCGTTACGAAAAGCAGTTTTGACATCCTTTTGATAAAGGGTAAATTTTTCATATCACGCAAATGCAAGAAGCATGGAAATGGATTCTAATCTAGCTACCGGTGCAAATGTTTCATCAAAATCGATGCCTTCTTCTTGATTGTAACCTTGGGCCGCTAATCTAGCCTTGTTATGCAAAATTGTTCCATTTTCATCCCGTTTATTTCTAAAAACCCATTTTGTATCAATCACGGTTTGATCATTTGGTCTAGCAACTAAATCCCAAACATTATCTCTTTCAAATTGATTTAGTTCTTCTTGCATTGTTAGTATCCAAAATTCATCGAACTCGGCTTCTTTAAAATTTTTAGGTTCAATTTGCGAAATGAATGCACAACTACCATGATGATTTCTAAGAGAAGATCTAGTGGTGATACCTTTGGATGGATCCCCTATTATTAATTTCTTTGGATGAGATGGAACAAACTTCCATTCTTTTGGTAGCAGGGGTTCATCTTGAACCTCTGTTGATTTTTCTTCACTTTCTTGAGCATTGGGCTCATTCGCTTGTTCTTCGATACGTATATTCTTGTTTTGATTTTGAATGTTCATTTGTTCGAATGGAGCGTCCAAACCTATATCATTATCAATACCTTTCTCATGACCAAGTGGGTTAGCTTCATCAAATGTGACGTGCATAGATTCTTCAACGACTAGAGTTCTTATGTTAAATACCCTATAATCTTTGCTAGTCGACGAGTATCCTAGGAAAATACAATATCGGATTTTGAATCAAATTTTCTCAAATTATCTTTTGTATTCAAAATAAAACATTTGCAACCAAAAACTTTAAAATAGTTAATGTTGGGAATTTTATTTTTCTAAAGCTCATATGGGGCTTTGGTTTTCTTACGACTAATCAAAACTCTATTGATAATATAATATGCGGTGTTTACGACTTCGGTCAAAAAATATTTTGGTAAATTATTTTCATTAAGCATGGTTCCAGCCATCTCTTGTGATGTACGATTCTTCCTTTCTACTACTCCATTTTGTTGAGGGGTTCTAGGAGCCGCAAAATTATGTTCATATCCATTTTCGTTACAAAATTCATCAAAAGCAAGGTTGTCAAAACAAAACTCATCAAAGGCAAGATTGTCAAATTCCCCACCATAATCACTTCTAATGGTCAATTGAATATCCTTTTTCATTTTGGACTTTTTGCAAAATGTTTGAAGGTTTTTTGGGCTTCATCCTTAATATTTGATGAAAAAAAAACTTAAGTGAATCTTGAAAAATCATCAACAATAACGAAATCATAGTGTTTTCCGTCTAAACTAGCGGTTCTAGAAGGTCTAAAAAGATCCATGTGGAGCAATTATAGTGGTTTTGTAGTTGATGAGTGTAATTTTGATTTGAAAGAGAGCTTTTTACTTGTTTACAAAATTAACATGCCTCGCAAATTTTGTTCTTTTCAAATTTTAGATTTTGCAAACCTTTGACAAAACAATTTTTGGAAATTTTTGAAAAGAGTTCAATGCTAACATGGCCTAGTCTCCTATGCCATAGCCAAATCTCTTATGCCATAGCCAAATATCCTTCTTTAGACTCACTAAACATTTTTTATTATTTCGGCTTCCTACAAACAATACCTCTTTAGATGTAGCATCGTTTATGAGACATTTGGAATAATCGAATTTAGTATGATATCCTTTGTCACATAATTGACTAATGCTTAGTAAATTATGTTTGAAGTTATCAACAAGTAAAACATTTTCAATAGACGGAGATGAGTGATTACCGATGTTACCAACGCCGATAATTTTTCCTTTTGCATTGTCCCCAAGTGTTACATGACCTCCATCTTTCTTTTTGAAATTTGATAACAACGATTGATATCCGGTCATATGTTTTGAACATCCGCTATCCAAGAACAATTTGCTTCTCGTCTTCTTTGGTACCTCATCATTGATTGCCATGAAGCATATGTTGGCGATCTCTTCTTGATTTTCATTTTCATCATGATCATGATCATCATCGCTTTCATCTTATATTGCTTGGAATGTCTTTTTCTTGAAATTTTTCTTTTTATTTGGACGCTCGGTTCTTTTGTGTCAGGATTTGTCACAATCATAACAAATGATTTTCTTGTTTCTTGTCTCCTTTCTTTTGAAACTTTCGATTGTTTCGAAAAACATCTCAATTTCTTAACAAGAAAAACTAAATCACCGAGCATGTCGTTGCTTGTTGTTCCTTAATCAATTCCCGATTTTAAGGCAATTTGGCATTTAGGGACCTCCTTTGATTCTTCTTTGCCCTTTCTTGTTTTTTCCTTGATTTAATCATTGTTAAGCTCATAAGTCATCAAGCTTCCATAGAGTTCTTCCAAAGGATATGTGTTAATATCCTTGGTGTTCTCTATCCACATCCTTAAGGGGCTCCATTCATCTGGGAGGGACCTAAGCATTTTGCTCACAAATTCACCGTTAGTAAATTTGCGATCGAATCCTTTTAGGCCATTTACAATATCGGTAAAACGAGTAATCATATTTACAATTGGTTCATCTTGTTTCAAAAAGAAGTTTTTGAATTCTTTAATAAGCATGTTTATTTTAGTTTCTTTAACCTTACTAGTTCCAACATGGGTAACTTATTTTGTTTCTTTAACTTTGCTAGTGTCGACATGAGTAACTTCTAATACCTGCCAAATATCATATGATGATTCACAAGTGCTAATGCGATTAAATTCATTTTTATCTAGTGCATAATAGAGTAAATTCTTAGTTTTGGCATTTAAGGATAATTTTCTTTTGTCATCTTCATCATTCTCTTCTCTAGGGTTTGCGATATTTTGATTGGGTTGACCATCTATCTTAATTGTCTTGGTAGGTTTATAAGGATAATACTCAACTACTTCCCAAATAATGTAATCAATATATTGAATGTAAATCATCATTCTAGCCTTCCAATAATTATAATGTGTGTCATCGAAGAAGGGATATTGATTTGTGGAGTACCCCTCATGATTTTGAAATATTGGGTTAGCCATTACTCAAGATTATGAAATCTTTGAAAATGAGTACCTCACTCTGATACCAATTGATAACCCAAGTCTAGCTACCGAAGATGGAGGTGAATTGGTTTTTATAACTCTTTCGAAGAATTAACTTAAAATCAAATACGTAATGACTAGATAGATTGATTTAAATAACAAACACAAATATGAAAGCAATAAGATATAAGGGATAGAAAATACAAACGATATAATTATGGAGGTTTGATCCAATACAATGATCTACGTCCTCTATTACCAAGCTCTCCGGCATGAGCAAGACCAATTTCACTAAGTTGATTGACTTGTGGTGCAATCCAACCTTTTACAGTACTTTCGGTGACTTACAAGCAATGAAAACCAATCCTTTTATAACGTTGAGCTTTCTGGGACCTCAACACGACTCACAATTTAAATAGATTTACAAATGAAATCTTCTCTTCTTGATGAACGATAGTTCTAAGGTTGAATATAAGAAGAGAAGTAGGCTAACACTTTAATAGATAACAATGAATGAAGCTCAAGTGTTAGGTATGAAGATCTTTGATGTATGTAATGATTTTCAAGAATTAATGTTTATCAAAAATTTTTCTATAGCAAAATAAATGATATGAAGGATCAATACTACTTTAGCTCAAAAAAATATTAATTGAATGCTTTTTAATGCTTGTAATAAATGGTAAGTGACTTAGTATTTATAGCAGTTGAAAACGCGAAATTCTCTATCCAACCGGACTACCTCTACCGGATGTCCGCTACTTACCGGATGACTGAACTAGCCGTTGAGCGTTCAGAAATCAGAACGGTAAAAAATTTGACAGTTGGGCTACCGATGTCCGCGAGACCCATCAGACGTCCGCCAAAGTATAATTCACAATTTTGCTATTTTCTTGATTGTTTTAGCAAATGTAGATCATTTAGGGACGATTTTCACTTCAATTTATTTTTACAATGAGTTTCACCGATAATGATTTCAAAATAGTGAAGTGAAAATTTTTGTCATATCGAAAATAATTTTTATGCAAGTGTTTTTGAAAAAAAAAGTTTTATATCGTGCATAAAAATTTAACTTATGACTTTGTAATAATTCATTGCTGTGAATTAAAGCTTTTTACCTTTACATATGAATTCAAATCATCTAAATCTAATGTCTTCGATTGATTTGGCGTGAGTATACGTTTTCTTGCTCGACATTGAATTTGGCGCGAATACTTGATTTGTCTCTGATTATTCCTTGTGCGAGTGCTTGATTTCCAAGTTTGATTATGCATGCTTGATTTTCACCGAGTTCGTAACATGTATAATTGAAAACTAAAATAAAAATGTTAGAGACAAGAATTTGTTTGTTATAATCAAAACTCGAAATCAACCCATAGGTCTACATTATCTTCCTTCATTCATTAATTCACACTTCCGCATAATATTATATACATTTCATATAATTTCTTATTAGTAAATATAATATTTTATAATGTTAGATGTTTGATATGTATTATTTTAATTATTAAATGATTTTAAAAATTATTAAAAATTTAAAATAATATTAAAAATAAGAAAATGTTTGTTTTATACCTAAACTTCGCCTAGACTTGTTTAAGCTCATAAGCTTGAAACTTCGCTTCCACGCCTAGTCACGTTTTACACTTTTTAAAACATCAGTTAATATTGCATGATTTATGAGTTTATGTGAACTCTCGCTAAAAGTTTTAAGTTAACCATCAAAAATCAACTTCTTGTTTTTGGGTTGAAGTTCCGAATGGGATATCAAACGCTTAGGTTGGATTTATCTACAAAAGGTCCCCGAAATTCTCCGAAAACAGAATTATATAGTCCGGTACGAATTCCACGAGTAATGCCTTGCGCCCATTAGGGCTTAGATTTCTCACAAAATTCTAAATGTACAATGAAATTGTCCTCTGAATAAGTTTCATTTAGGTAACCGAGCGTTAAGTTATGTGAAAAGTTACAAATAAGTTTTATGACATTGAGATCAATGATATACATTGTCCTCTGAATAATTTCCTCCGATTCTGTTCTCTTTTATTGCTTCACAAATTATAGCCAAAGCTACTATGGCCGTGAATTAGAATTTAGCCCTTGTTTGATATTCATTATTCCAAAATATATTTTTCTTTCCCTTTTTCTTCAACCACACATTATTCAATAAAGTAATATTTTACGTAAACCCAAAATTTTTCATTATTTTTCAACCACTCATTCTCCATTAATCTACCATTCCAAAATGCACTCTTAAGAAAAAATGGGGCTTGAGTATTTTTTGTATGTAACAATCAAAACAACTTACATTCTTAGCCCGGTTTGGTATAGATTAGATCAAATATTTAGTAAATTTTGAAAAATTTGATGAAATATATGGTTGAAAAATGGTTCATATGAAATGTGTGATTAAAATTAATTGTTTACTTTGATTTGAAATTTTAGTCAGCCCATGTTTGAAAATCATTATTTTAAAACTCTATTCATTTATACAATAAAATATTTTGACACGTAATTTCAAAAGTTTTTCCTACCTTTTAACCTTACAGTCCTCAAAAAATCACTATTTAAGACTCAACTTTCTCAAAATAATGGCCATCAAACAAGAGCTTAGATTTTAATCCAAACTAAACAGGGGCTTAATATTTTCTGTTAGAGCACATGATGTACTCATATGTGAAATAAAGACGAAAACCTATGTAAACTCTATACGCTTATTTAGGTCCATATTCTAAGATATTGCACTTTCATTCGAGCTTTATAGTTGATGTCAATTAGTTTTGATTTGTTGTTATTTATAGAATAAATATATTAGAATTCAAGCTACATTGGTGAAAGTCACAAGAAAATGAGAAGAAATCGAGGTTCTAAATTGAAGATTAAGAACTGAACATTGAAGATGAGGAGGAAGAGAAATTGAAGAAGAAACAAGGCGACGTGAAGTAATATTGAAGAATAAAGTAAATGAAGAAATATCCGAAAGCCGAAGAAGCAAAATGAGAAGCCAACTTGTGCACTAGGTGAGGAAATTAGAGTATGAAGTTTGGTACAAAGATCTCCATAAAGCAAATGATATATTATTGGAAAGATAATTGAATGATGAGTTCAATGATCACGATTCAAAGATTTCTAAGCCCTTATTCGGTCATCATTATTGTCAAAATACATTTTACTCTTTCTTATTTTCAACCACACATTTTTCAATAAAATAAAATTACACGCAAATTCAAAAAAATTTCTTACTTTTTAACCTCACATTCTCTATCAAAATATTATTCCAAAATGCATTTTGGACAAAAAAACGAGGTTCAAACAGATTCTAAGAGAGTTATACATGAACTATTGAAGACAATCGAGTAGAGTAGGATATTAACTCTGAATCCCACACCATGGGGCAGATCCTGCAAGCAAGCTATAGAGCTCCTTGGAGGGAGCCTTCGATTGGTTGGACTTGTTTAGATGTGATTTTAAGGTAAACTCCATATTGACGACCCAATCTTCTAGGTTTTTTAAAAAATCAGAAATCTATATATCATACAAGTTTATGAGTCAAAATGGGAGAACTTGGGAGGCTAAAAATTATAACTTCCTCAACCAAAGAAGACATAAACCGAGTTTCTTGGCGTTCGAAGAAGAAGAGTTGTCTTAAGGATTAAAAAACGAATTCAAAGATCAAGACTTTTCTATTCTCTATATTCCAAGTGATATATTCTAGATTAAATACTAGGATGATGATAAAACCTTATTTTAGAAGCTTTAATCATAAATTATTATTTTTGACGCTTAGTATGTGTTTAATTCGAATAGTTTCTATTGTCTTCAATGGCTTGATGGTCAATTGAATTGAATTTGTAATTTATTTTATTTTTCGAAAGCTCCAAAATGTGTTTACCACGTTGTAGTTTATCATAAAGTCTAATAGGGGATATGATATACTCCTACTCTTTGTATGGCCATTAACTGAATATTCTAGCTTTTTCACGTGTTTTTGTATATTTGCATTCTTCATAGAAATATAATAAGGCCATGTAAAAATTGTTCAATTATACTTGGAGGCATTATTGAAAAAATTAGGGACTTTGATCATCAAATCCAATAATGTATTTTCAATTACAAGGATTAAGTGTAAAGTGAGAAACAGGTGGATTCCAAATCCTATGTCGTTACCAATTTGAGTTTTTCTCCGAAACTTATCAAATCTCTTTAATTTGCTTATGTAGAAAGTTTAGAAATCGTAGTTAAAACCATTCACATTTTGAAATCTGTGTGTTCCACGTAGATATAGGTTTGATAGAGTTTTTAATATATTCTTAATCTTCGAATGATCCTTGATTAATCATTATTACCTGTATACAATAACATGCACTTCTGAGATTTTACCGCAAGTGATTATAGCAATCTATGTGATTATTATAAAAAAAATTGTACACTACGAAATTTCAAGTGTAGATTGTTAGAGAAAATAAACGTGAACGAATACCGAATTTACACCACATACCGGATATGCGACTTACCGAATATGCAACCAATATATCGTATATGCAGTTTACCGTGTAGACAATAACTTACCGAATAATAGCTAAGATTTAGAAGATTAAATAATTTTTTTAATCATAATAAACAAAATAAGCTGTATAAATCACACTAAAATAGAACAAATAATCTAAATAACAGAGAATAAAAATTCAATTGAACTTTTAAAATCGAGGCCTGTGTGAGCACAATTTCCTTAAAATAGAATCGCCCTCTCATCGTAGGTGCTTGAGATTTAATTTGAGTGTTTGTTTCTCAGGATACAACGGTAAACTAGCACTGTGAATTCTACTCCGGCGAACTGACTTAATATCTAAACAATATCACCACCAAGACCTTGAGATACAGTAAATTGTGTATGCAGATAGAGGACATTTTCGTGTGTTTTGGAACTGTAATGCAGACAATGTATTCTTCATGTCTGGAACAGTGGAAAAACGAGGCTTCATATAGACTTAACCCAAATAATGATGAGTTAAATTTGTCCATTAACTCAATAGAAATAATCATTGGAGTTTCAACAGTTTCAAACTAATGACAATAATTATTGGAGTTTTAGCAGTTTCAGAAATCAAAAGTCAGTTGTTGAAAGCAAAAATATTAGCAAAACGTAGGCCATCCAAAGGAGCCAAATTTTGTCAATTCGATCCGACATTCGTGTACGCAAGTCGCGCTCACACATAAGTTCAAGGTTCGAATCCTATTTTGGTCCATGATTACACCCTTCCAAAGTGTAGTCATATATAAAGTGGTTCTTGCTTTCATAAACTTCATATGTGTGATGAACTCAAATTTAGTTTTCCTTCCAATATAAACCATATTCCAATGGTCCACTTTGAACTCCGATTTCTCATTCACCTAAGCTTCATTTTTGGCAAGTAAATACATGATTTCGATGCTCTCACGGAGGAGAACACAAATCAATGTTGATCTTCCAAAATAAGCAACCGGGTCATACTCAAAATTTATGCCAAAGTCAGCCATTCACCTCATTTTTTCCAACAATCCCCACATGAATGAAAATTGGGAGAGACACAAAACGTGAAACAAAGATTTGGTGATAAAGTTCAACGGTTGAAACCTGCATAAGATAGGTATGTATTACCCTTTGAATTTTCCCTTATGAAAGCATATTTACTTTACTAACTAACCAGATGACGCGTTGTCTTTGAACTGTTCTACCATTTATGTAAATGATGATATGCTCCATATATGATTCTTCCTAACACACAGTTCTCATTATCATGTTCATTTTTGGCTATGAACATATGACTGATTCTACGAGAGTTCTTAAGAATTGAGTCCACACAATTCTCTTAGAAGCGACACCACTTCTCTCTCACATATGTGATTTCTTATTACAAGTAACCCGCATTACTTGGATCGATTTTCGAAGCATAAGAATTATTAAAAGCCTATTGTTTATCCTTCATCCTTACGGGCATCACCGTTACATCATAGGAATGGACATGGGGCAACATTCCCTCCCACAGTGATTTAATTTAAGTATTTACAATTAGGTTATCCCTTTGAACCTATATCTTGGGATCTCCGGTCAACTAGGTTGGGTTTTCTTTGTATTAACTTATCCGTTCAAGGGCTTAAGTCCTATTCATTTCGATGATTTTCCAACTAACTCTCTATTTTACACATTGGTTAGCGGATCCGTAATGTTATCATTTGACCTTACACAGTCAATAGTAATAACTCTAGTTGAGAGTAGTTGTCTTATGGTATTGTGTCTATGGCGTATATGTCTAGACTTACCATTGTACATGTTACTAAGTGCCCTTTCAATTGCTGATTGACTATCACAATATATGCAAATTGCTGGCACATGTTTCAGCCATCTTGGAATATCATCTAAGAAGTTGTGTAACCACTCAGTCTCTTCACCACATTTATCTAAAGCTATAAATTCGGATTCCATGAAAGATCTAGCAATAAAGGTTTGTTTAGAGGATTTCCAGGATATAGCTACACCTCCCAATGAGAACTTGTTCACTAGTGGATTTGGAGTCTTTTATATCAGATATCCAATTTGCATCTCTACATCCTTCAATGACTGCTGAATATCTGGTATGGTACAATCCAAAATTACGAGCATATACTCTTACTATTCCTTTCCAATGGTCAGCTCCTGGATTACTCTGTATCTACTCAATTTACTTATTGTGTATGCTATGTCCGATCTTGTATAACTCATCAAGTACACAGACTTCCAATAATTCTGGAGTATTCTACTTGAGAGACACTTTCACCTTTGTTTTTAGATAGATGTTGACTCGTATTTATTGGTATTTTAGCCATTCCAGTATTATCCTTGCTGGTTTTTTCTAAAATTTTGTTAACATAATGTGACTGACTTAGAACAAGTCCATCTGATATTATGTTAATTTTAATTCCAAGTATGACATCAGTTAAACTCATATCTTTCATGTCAAATCTTGAATTTAACATAATTTTAGTGGATTTAATCATGTTATCGTTGTTACCAACAATAAACATGTCATCAACTTAAAGACATAAAATGACATAAAAATTTTCGGTGTCTTGGACGTAGACACATTTGTCACACTCTTTGATCTTAAATCAACATTCCTTCATAACTTTGTCAAAATTTTCCTGTCTTTGTTTTAGTGCTTGTTTTAAACCATACAATGACTTCACCAATTTATAGGCTTTCTTTTTCCATACAGGTGATGAAAACCCCTCGGGTTGTTTCATGTAGATTTCTTACTCTAACTCTCCATTCAGGAAAGCGATTTTAAACATTCATTTGATATACTTCAAGATTTCATAGAGCAGCAATCGTAAGTATCATCCTAATAGATGGTACTCTCGTCATTGGAGAATGTCTCAAAGTAATCAAAGCATTCTCGTTGTCTGTAATCTTTTATTACTAATCTAGCATTATACTTTTCCATTGTTCCATCTGTTTCATTTTCCTTTTGAAAATCCATTTATAGCCTAATGGTTTACTTCCTGGAGAAAAATCTACTAGCTCACATGTATGATTTTGTAAAATGGAATCTATTTCACTTTTAATGGTCTCTTTCCACTGAAGTCCTTCTAAAGAGTTCACAGCTTCTTGAAAATTTTGAGGTTTACTTTCTAGCATATAAGTCAGAAAATCAGGACCATAAGATTTTTCTGTTCTTTCCCTTTTGCTACGTCTTGGTTCAACCTTAACCTCTTCTTCTAATTCTTGATCCTGGTTATTTTTAACTATAGTCTCATGTGTCCGTTTAGAAGATCTTGCTTCCTCTTTGGATATGTACGGAAATACATGTTCAAAGAATGAAGCATTTCTCGATTCCAATATGGGATTTTAGATTCATACACAAAAAATCGATAAGCACTACTATTATGTGTATATCCAATGAAAATGCAATCTACAGTTTGCGAGCCTATCTTTACCTTCTAAGGTGTTGGAACGGCCACTTTAGTAAGACACCCCCACACCCGTAACTTATTTATAGGAAGACTTTCTTCCTTTCAATAACTCATAAGGGGCCTTTTTCATTTACTTTCGGGGCACCTTACTTAAAAGGTAGTTTGTTGATAACACATCTTATCCCCACAGGTTCTGAGGTAACACATAACTTACTAACATTGCATTCATAATTTCTTTTAAGGTACGATTTTTCCTTTCAGTAACTCCATTTTATTACTGTGAATAAGGTACGGTAGTTTCATGTATGATTCCGTGTTGTGCACTGAATTCAGTAAATAGTGATTCATACTCATCACCTCGATCACTTCTCAGCACATTAATTTTCTTATTAAGTTGATTTTCAACTTCATTCTTATAGAGAATAAAAATTCTCTATAACTTTATCCTTACTTTTAAGCAAATACACATAACAGTATTTTGTGTTATTGTCACAAAAGTAATGAAGTACTTATTGTCATTTCTTATTTGTACAAATTTCAAATCACATACATCGCTGTGAATTAAATCAAGTGGTCCTGTATTTCTTTCAATTGATTTAAAGGATGACCTTGTCAATTTTGTCTCAACACAAGTTTCACACTTATGGTTGGAATCAATGTTGAATGCGGGTATGCAATTCAAGTTAACTAGTCTACGTAAAGTATCCTAGTTAACATGTCCTAGTCTACCATGCCACAAGTTGGAAGACTCAAGCAAGTAAGCAGAAGAGCTACTTTATTCATTTTTGAAAAACATAACATTTTCCGACAAATAAATCATTTTTTTACAAAATAACTTTGTTTGACTCAAATACAATACGAAAATCATGCTTATTCAAAAGTGACCCGGACACTAGATTCTTGCGGATTTCCAACACATACAACACATTGTTAAGAGTCAGTTCTTTTCACGAAGTCTTCTTCAAAACCACATTTCCTTGACATTTGATTTTAGAAGTTGTTGAATTTCCCATGAACAACTTTTCTTTATTCTCAATTGCTTCGAAAGAAACAAACAGCTCTTTATCAGAACACACATGCCTCGTAGCACCGATGTCAATCCACCACTCTTTTGGGTTAGAACCCACCATGTTCACTTCAGAAATGAAAAATGACAGCTACGAGATTCATTTCTGGCACATCATGTGCAATGTAAACCAAATTTGCTTCTTCTTTGGCAATCTACACTCCGAAAACTTGTGGCCTACTTTGTCACACTTGAAGCACTTTCCTTGAAATTCTTCATAGAAATGCCCCCTTTCGGTTCCAGCTTAGCACATTTGCTACCAGATATCCTAAAATTGTTCTTCAAGGTCTTAGAACTTTAGCCGTGCTCAACAACATTGGCTTTAGCCACAATAGGATTGAACCCTTTCTTTTCTGATCTTCTGTTGTCTTCTTCAATTTGAAGTCTAATAATCAGTTCATCGACGTTCATTTCCTTTTGCTTGTANTTTAGCCACAATAGGATTGAACCCTTTCTTTTCTGATCTTCTGTTGTCTTCTTCAATTTGAAGTCTAATAATCAGTTCATCGACGTTCATTTCCTTTTGCTTGTACTTAAAATAATTCTTGAAATCCTTCCACGTGGATGACAATATTTCAATAATTGTAGCCACTTGGAAAGTTTCACTCAAAATCATCCCTTCAACATGAATCACGTGAAGAATCACTTGAAGTTCTTGCACTTGCCTGATTAATATTTTGGAATCCGCCACCTTATAATATAAGAATCGACCAACAAGGAATTTCTTGGTCCCGGCATATTCAGTCTTATATTTCCGATCCAATGATTCCTACAACTCCTTAGTAGTTTTCAAAGTACTATACACATTTTATAGATAATTTGCTAAGCTGTTCATAATGTAATATTGGCATAGAAAGTCCAAATGTTTCCACGCATCCAGCGCCCTGACAACTTGAACATCTTCCTCACCCTCTTTGAGTTTCAGAGCAGATTTAGTCAAGAACCTCGCAAGATTCAAGGTGGTCAGGTAAAACAACATTTTCTGTTGCCACGTTTTGAAATTCAATCCATCGAATTTCTCCGATTTTTCTCCATGATTCACCGGAACAGTAACGGCATGGCCAGTTGGTTGAGTCACAATCTGGCTCATAGCATAGCCCTGCAATTTAGCCACAACAGTATTTGGCTCTTGAGGGACAATAAAACTTGGCCCTTGAGCTACAGTAGAACCCACAACTTGGTTTTCGGGAGCTACAGTTTGGGTTATGTCAATGTTGGTTGATTTAGTTACCATTTCTGAAAATCAAACAAAAATTAGTTTCTGAAATCAACAATACAAGAAGCTAATTATTTTTTTCTTGAATCTGTTTTAAGTTTGTTAGAAAAAATAATCGTGAACGAATACCGAATTTATAACACGTAATGGATATGCAACTTACCGGATATGCAACGAACATACTGTATATGCAGTTTACCGTGTAGACAATAACTTATCGAATAATAGCTAAGATTTAGAAAATTAAATAATTTTTGTAATCACAATAAACAAAGTAAGTTGTATAAATCACGATAAAATAGAACAAATAATCTAAATATCAGGGAATAAAAATTTAATTGAACTTTTAAAACCGATGCATGTGTGAGCATAGTTTCCTTAAAATATATTCGTCCTCTCACCGTAGGTGTTTGAGATTTAATTTAAGCGTCTGTTTCTCAGGATACAACGTTAAATCAGTAGAGTCCGAGTACTGCGGATTCTACTCTGGCGAACTGACTTAGTATCTGAACAATATCACCACCAAAACCTTGACAGACAGTGAATTATGTATGCAGATAGAGGACAATTTCATTTGTTTTGAAACTGTAATACAGACAGTGTATTCTTCATGTCTGGAACAGTGGAAAAACGAGGCTTCATATAGACTTAATCCAAATAA
The DNA here is from genome assembly GCA_903798385.1 of Fraxinus cuspidata. Lineage (NCBI taxonomy): Eukaryota > Viridiplantae > Streptophyta > Magnoliopsida > Lamiales > Oleaceae > Fraxinus > Fraxinus cuspidata. Next base: position 14,289 of record CAIGRP010032282.1, read on the forward strand.
TGACGAATTAAATCTGTCCATTAACTAAATGGAAATAACCATTGGAGATTAATGGCAATAATCATTGGACTTTTAGCAGTTTCAGAAATCAAAAGTCAGTTGTTGAAAGCAAAAATATTGGCAAAACGTAGGTCATCTTAAGGAGACAATTTTTGTCAATTCAGTCCGACATTCGTGTACGCAGATTGCGCCCGCACACGAGTTCGTGGTTTGAATACAATTTCGATCCATGATTTGCACCCACCCTGCACACGCAAGTGGAGAGACTTTATACTACACATGATTGCACCCTTTCAAAGTGTAGCCATATATAAAGTGGTTCTTGTTTTCATAATCTTCCTATGTGGGATAAACTCAAATTTAGTTTTCCCTCCAACATAAACCATATTCCAATGGCCCACTTTGAATTCCAATTTCTCATTCACCCAAGTTTCATTTTTGACGAGTAAATACATGATTTCGATGTTATCACGGAGAAGAACACAAATCAATGTTGATCTTCCAAAATAAGCAAATGGTCTCACTCAAAATTTATGCCAAAATCAGTCATTCACCTCATTTTTTTCCAACATAGATTTATATGTATTTTAAAATATTTTGAGTATAATTTGAATATAGTCGGTTCTAAACTTGGCATATCAACGTGGCTTATCTTTTGTCGTTGAACCAAATTAATCCTTAGTCGGAACTTTGATTGGTTCAACTTCATATTGCACGATTACAATGATCGACATCTTTATACCATTTTAACTAAAAGGTATCTAGTACTGTCCATGAGTGCAAAATTCTTAAAAGGAAAATTTGGTTCAAATTTCAAACATTGATTTATGAATTTGAAGACCATATTGTGTGACTAAGAGTAAAGTCACAGCTAAAACGTAAAAGAATGTGCGAAAAATATGATTGTCAAAATTTCCTGTTTTATATATACTTTCCTCTTTGATAACTTGATCGATACGGTGCCGTCTCAACCAGATGCGTGTACAAAATTGCTTAGAGGGGTCTTTAATTTCAAGAATAATAATAAAAAAGAAAATTAATGGAGTAGATGATCATGAAAATTCTGATATAAATCAATATCTATCAATGATTTAGACAGAGCTACTGCTACTAACAATGATATCGTCACTGACCATGATGCACTTCCCGCCAATGATTATCAAAGATAATGTCGTGGTAATGTTGTCGAAAACTGTCACGGTTGATAATTGTCAACAGGTTGCCATGTGAATCAATTTACGAAACCGAGTGTTCGTCCCAAGTGTGTATAAGCTATAATTGCATCCAGATTTACTTAGGTGACGAATCTGAGGGAAATGCCGATACTCCTCACGATTAGTCGGGAAAAACTCTAACACGTAAGTTACCAAAAAAAAAAGTCAATATGAAAGCTAGAAAATATCTTTTTTCAACTCGATAACGAGGAAGAAAGCTAAAAAGAAGCCCCTTTTGGAGTTTTAGTTGGCTTTTAAGCCATGCCAACATACTTTAGCCAGAATTTAATAACTTCTAGTTTGCTTTGGTTTATTGATAAAAATGACCTGAAAAACAAAGTTTGAGAAAGAATATTTTTTTTAGTTCTAGTCTTCAACGAATCTATGCATGTACATGTATATGTACGAGAGATGCTACTCGTCCCGGGATTAAATCCCGGATTAAACCATTTCGTCAAATGGCGTCTCCCTATTGGAGGAGGGGTCTGCGACAAGTACCATCTCTTGTATATGAATATAGATAGGTTAATAGCATAGGTCCTATAATGAAGTTATTGCTTCTACAATTAAGCTAATCAAGCTATATGATGAATCTATCTTTATTTTTTATTTTGTACAAGTTTTCGGTGGTTAAGTTCAAATATTTATTATTTTTTCTTTATAATATTATTATCGTATATGTATTTTTCAAATATTACTTTATTCCCGACAAAATTAACTTTAGTATTTAATTTTCTATTTATTGATGAAAGTTTGCCGGAAAATTTAATTTATCAACAATTTATTTTAATATTGCTAACTTCGTAATCTTAAATTACTTTTTTAATTGTTAATTAATTACTGACATAACTTTCTGAAGAAATATTTAATTTTTTTTTTATCACCTATAGAAAAACTCCATTATTATTTTTAATTGTCATTTGAATTTTCCCTTTAGGAGTTCTTTCACATGCATTCTTACAGGAACTATCGTCTACCTTATAAGAAATGGAATCGGAGCTATCACTGTAACGTGCTCTTCAACGTCTACGTTACGGAGTATGAGTATTTCATTGCATAATTTGGGAAGCAACCCATTTGTGTGTGCTCCAAGCTCATCTAGGCTCCAACTATAATATGAATTGAGAACAACTCATATTGATTAATTATCGTCAAAATGAATTAAAAATTGTAATAAATCAATGTTAACGTTGAATTTTAGGTGTTATTGTACTTTGTAAAGCAACGATCTAGCACTTTGTTAGAGACCACTACCATCTCCAACGCTGCACCAAAATTTGAACTATTTTTGCACCAAACTAAATTCATATCCGACCATTACACCAAAACTTACAGCAAATGAACAATGTTTAATCATTTTCTTCTTTTTTTATTTTTAGTAATTTATTTATTTGAAATATTATTTATTTATTTATTTATTTTTGAAATACATAAATTAATAAATAAATAATTACGTTAAATTAAGAAAAATATTAAATTCATTAATAAATATATTATTAAAACATAGTACAAATAGTGGAATCACTTCAAAAATGAAAAATATTAAATCATGTCATTAAAAAATTGCAAAAATGGAATATTATGATATTATGAATTCGAAATATCATCGCAATTTAATTCTCGAAATTCGTACGTTCTTCCTACAAATAATCGTGTTTGTTATATTTTAAAATTTTTTTATTCTTATTTTAATTACTTCTCGTAATTATTATTTTTAACATTTAAATTTTATTTTAAATGCAAATAATAATAATAATAATAATAATATTATTATTATTATTATTATTATTATTATTATTATTGTATAAAAACTGAAATGACACAAATACCATCCAACAATTCTTTTGACAAATGAAAAAATGGGGCAAATTGGACTTTGCTCCATTTTGGAAAAATGGTGCAAAATTTGGTGTCATATTGTAGCACTTTTGAACCAAATTTTGGTGAAATGTGGTGTTTTAGTGTTGCCGTTGGAGATGGCGTAAATACCAGCATTTGCTTTTGCTTTTCCTCTCTGTCAATGTTTTGCAGATCCTGCATTTTCCATGTGAGTAAGCTTCGGTTTCGAGCATGTTTTTTTCTGCCTTAAAAGCCAATATAGAAGCCAGAAAGCATCGTTTTTCAGCTCGATAATGAGGAAGAAAGCTAAAAAGAAGCCCTCTTTTGAGTTTTAATTGGCTTTTAAGCCACGCCGAACATACTTTAGCCGGAATTTAATGACTTCAAGTTTGCTTTAGTTTCTTGATAAAAATGACTTGAAAAACAACGTTTGAGAAAGAATATTGTCTCTCTTCTATTCTTCAATGAATCTATGCATGTACATATATATATAGATAGGTTAATTGTATAGGTCCTATAATCAAACTACCGTTTCTACAATTAAGCTAATCAAGCTATATTCCACACCTAAGGTACAGCAGCGTTGTCTCTTGAATGGGGACGAATCACAAGGATATTTGACTTTCAATCTAATATTTCAAGAAAATGCTTGATAAATGTACCTTGTTTTTGTATTTTTTTAGATTTCAGGGTTGTGAGAGAGTTGAGATGTCGAAAGCAGGGGCATTGGATTTGGCAACCGGGCTTGGTGGAAAGATTGATAAGAGTGATGTTCTCTCCGCTATTGACAAGTAATCTTATACTATCCTCTTTCTATATCTGTGCGTGTTCGAGATAGGATTAGGTGGCCATATCAATTTGTTATGGTACATGGATGATTTTATGGTTTGTATTTTGCTTCTATGAATCAGGTACGAAAAATATCATGACTATTATGGAGGTGTAAAGGACCAGAGAAAATCTAACTACGCCGATATGGTGAGAGTCATCTACTTTGATTTGTATTTTATACATTGTAGCTTCATTGTCATAAAATTAAGTGTATGTAAGTGACATTTTCAGGTAAACAAATACTATGATCTTGTTACAAGTTTCTATGAATATGGCTGGGGAGAATCATTCCACTTTGCAGCCAGGTGAATTTAAGTTTTCTCTTTATTCGGGAATCAAGTGATACAATCACTAAACAAAATCATCGTTATATACCGCAGATGGAAGGATGAGTCTCTGCGAGAGAGCATTAAACGGAATCAGCACTTCCTTGCCTTACAACTTGGCCTCAAACCTGGACAGAAGGTTTTGTTCTAACGATTTTTATCTTGAGCTTATCAACGTAGACTTGTATATCTTTGCTAATCATTGTACGGTTTTTCTGCTGTCTCTTAAGGTCCTGGATGTAGGATGCGGAATTGGTGGACCATTAAGAGAAATTGCTCGATTCAGGAAAGACGAAATTTTAACTCATCGGATTGTTGGTTAGTTAGATCTTTATTCATGTTGATATACTTTTGATTTGACGTCATGCAGTTCGACAGCAGTTACAGGCCTTAACAATAATGAATATCAGATCCAAAGAGGAAAGGTACGTATTTATAACTTACCTTGTTGACAGATAGACAACATAGATCTTCACTGGAAATAACTCGTGTATGAGTTTGATGTTGCACTTAAAAATCACAAAATTCGGATAAAGTTGCAAGATTGTATTCTATTACCCCGATTCATTGCAGTTTAAGATTCACTTTGAATGACTCCTAGAACTGAAATCAAAAAGAAAAATCCATTTGAATTTGAATGGAAAGTAATCTTGATTCAAATTTGATAATTGATAATTAGTCTTTGAACTCTGCAGCTTTTAAACCGCATTGCAGGATTAGACGAGACTTGTGATTTTGTCAAAGTCAGTGAAGTTACGATCAAGTTTAAATTTTATTCTACATTCTTATCTTTATAGCTTTTTTATCAAATCTTAGTGACGATGCAGGCTGATTTCATGAAGATACCATTCCCTGATAATAGTTTTGATGCAGTGTATGCAATAGCCGCAACCTGCCATGCCGCAGATGCAGTGCGTAAATTTATAATCAGATGTCATTTACATAGAATATTACCACCCTCTTTCTCTTTAAAATGTTATGCTTTTGTCCTCTAAATCTTTTTTGTTTTTACTTTTTAACTTTCTCTACTGGTGTAAGGTTGGGTGCTACAAGGAGATTTATAGGGTACTGAAACCTGGTCAGTGTTTTGCTGCAAATGAGTGGTGCATGACTGATGCCTTTGACCCCGATAACGAAGAACACCAAAAGATCAAGGTACTTTTCATTCACCTCGAGCATTCTTTTGAGCTGTTACAGTAAGTCATCAACTATAAATGCTTTGAATTGTAAGAAAATTACGCGATGCAGGCAGAAATTGAATTAGGTAACGGCCTCCCGGATGTAAGGCTGACGCACCAATGCCTCGAAGCTCTTAAACAAGCAGGTTTTGAAGTGAGTAGCAACATCTGGGCTATTCTATATAATTAAAATAAGGGGCTTCATTTTTATTTTTTTTCGTTTTTCTGTTTTTGATTTCTAAAGGTTGTATCGGAGAAGGATCTTGCAGTAGACTCGCCCCTCTCATGGTACTTGCCTCTGGATAAAAGTCAATTCTCACTCAGCAATTTCCGTTCGACTGCGGTTGGACGTTTTATTACCAAGTACATGGTAAGATTTTGCACATCCACTAGTTGATTTCCTTGTCCAAATTCCTTCGCCAAATTTCCTAGTGAAAATGTGCTTTGTCTTTGTCAATTAACTTGAATTTTCCAGTGCATTTTTGTTCTCTGTCATTGAGATAATTTGTTAAGTTTTGCTAGGTAATGGCTCTTGAAAAAGTGGGAGTTGCCCCGAAGGGGAGTCAAAGGGTTCAAACTTTCTTGGAGAAAGCATCAGATGGGCTTGTTGCTGGTGGAAAGTGAGTTAGCATTCTGCTTATTAATTATTACAGAGGGGGTCATCCTTGATTCTTTCATGTGATGCTTAAATCCTTAATTCTTTCAATTTAAGACTAACGGCATCTTATTACCTCATATTTCAGGAAAGAAATTTTCACAGCAGTGTATTTCTTTTTGGCTCGGAAGCCTCATTTGGACGAATAGTGACCTGAAATTGTGAAGAATACGTGCTGCGCTATTTAGTCTTGATCCTGGAGAATCTGGCCAATATAGATTTCTTTCGGTTACAAATTGTGACTGGTTTGTGTGCTTAATTTCCTGTAATAAAACTCGAAAATAAAATAGTCCACTGATGTTGCCTTTTGCTGATCAGTGTCCTATCTTTGGGTTTATTTGCTTATTAGATATTGAAATGATAACTCTCAGAAATTATATTGTTTTCCAAGTGTCAAGATTCATGCACAAAACTCAATCGAACAATTTGAGTGTACTGTATGATTTCAAGAACTCCTTCTAATAGGAAGTAGAGTAATCTCGTGCATTAAATTTACTAGTGAAAAATATTATTCAAGTCTAAGTACTACTCTGAGGTTGATTATTGCCTTTACTTTTAGGGCTGCTTCCCATCTATCTACATCCGAAGAGGGGATAGGCTCTGCTGGCAAAGTCGATTCATGTTTGTAGCGCTTATGCTCTTTAGATAGAGTTATATTAACAATGCAACATTTTGTGAAGATGTGATGTGAAACAAACCACCGAATTGAGATAATATGTTATATGACACAAGAATGAAGTACTTGATCAAGCAAAAGAATAATAAAGAAAAGAAATATGACATAGTAATTAAGAGTTTTTTTCGACTAAAAAATAATGGAGAAAAGAGAAAATTACAATGTACCATATAATTATAGTAATCTATTTTTTCACACTTATAAAATTGTATAGAAGATCCTAATATTTATATGGAACATGTAGGGGACATTCAAACCCTTTTAGTAGAGTTGTTGATGAAGTAGGATGCCAAAAAATCAAGTCCAAAACGAAAAAAAAATGAGAGAAAAATGCGGAAACCACGAAATAGGTCAAGTGTTCTGCCTGGAGAAAAAATAATTCAAATTATTTTCTCCATTCCAAACTCTTCTTCAAAGCCAATATCAATTTTCAACTCCTAATGAATTTCTATCTAGGTCAAGCTTGATACAGGACTAGTGTCAGCCCCTTAAAGGTTGACATGCAATGACATGAGCACACCTTGGACTTATGTCGAGATTTTTGCGGATAAGTGTGTTGATGGTGCACACTTCGAATTTCGGAGCAAAGAAAATGTAGGTTTCAATTTGTGGGAATGATGCTTCAGTTTGACTAGTGTCAAAGTGTTTCAGATTGGCAAGGCATGGATTGATCCAGCTAGATGTTAGTGGGCTTTAGTCCACAAATTCGGGTGTCCAAATTGGGCACATGTGTCAGGCAGTTTTTGTGGTCCATACAGGTGGAAAGTATGGACAGTTGCTGGGAATGGTTGTGAGAAGCAGTTTCTGGCAGTTCTAATCCAAGTGGGTTGGTTTAACCGTTTTGCAGTTAAGGGTGTTAACTACATATGAATTTTGGTCTATAAATTGAGAATGCTAGACTGATGAGACACATAGTGTGTTGTGTTCCTTCAATATTCCTTCCTTTTCTTGTATTATTGTGGAGTAATACAAGAATGTTGAAAGTCCATTATGGTGGTGGTTGACATGTTTTCAAAATATTCAGTCTTTATTCCAGCTCCGCATGAGTGTACAACGAACTCTGCTATTGGATATTTTTCAAGCATGTGGTGAAGTACTTTGGAATACCCGAGGATATTGTGAGTGATCGGGATTCTTGGTTTACAGGAAAATTCTGTACCATGTTGTCCAATATGATGTGGTCTGAATTAAAGTTTTCAACAGCAAATCATCCACAGACAGATGGTCAGACAAAAAGGATAAATGCATTGCTGGAGGAGGAATATCTCAGACACTATGTTACACCAAGTCAAAAAAAAATTGGGTTGCCTTACTTGATACAGCTCCGTTTTGCTACAATCTACATGAATCTTCTACTACGGGGATGTGTCCGGCCGAGTTAACTATACAGCATATGCCCAAGACGCCTATCGAGATTGTAAAAGAAGGGGGACGCAATGTGTGTCCAGCTGCTTTTCAGTTTGCTCAAGATAAACATGAGATGATTGAGCAAGCAAATGACAGTCTTGCGAAGGCTGCCTGATGAATGAAGAAGTATGCTAATCAGAACATGAGAGATGTGGAGTTTCAGGTTGGGGATAAAGTGTTGTTGAAATTAACTCCCCAAATTTGGAAAAAGATTAGTAGCAAGACTGTACATCGTAGACTGGTTCAGAAATATGACGATCCCTTCGAAGTAATCAAACGTGTTGGGAAGGTAGCATATCGATTAAAGTTACCTGATCGTATGAAGGTTCATCCTACTTTCCACGTGAGCTATCTGAAGCCCTTTAATGAAAGTTTAGTGAGAGAAGATCGTTTGCAGGCCAAGATGGTTCCTCCTATGATCAAAAAATAGTATGATAAGGAGGTGGCAAAGATTATGGGTCATTAAACAATGTGGGCAAGTAAAAAGAATAGAAGAACAAACTATCTTGTCACGTGGTAAGGTAGTAGCGGGGTTGATGCAATTTATGAAAGGGATGTCGTTTTGTGGCAGTTTGAGGACAAGGTGAATGAGTGTCTTGATTCTCTTCCGACGAGGATGTTGGACTCTTCCTGTGGAGAAGGTTTGATAGCCCCTTAAATGTTAGCATGCGCAATGGTATGAGCACACATTGCACTCATGTCGGGATTTTGCGGATAAGTGTGTTGATGGTGCACACTTCGGATTTCGAAGGAAGGAAAATGTGGGTTTCAATTTGTGGGAATGATGCTCCAGTTTGGCTGGTGTCAAAGTGTTGCAGATTGGCATGACACGGGCTGATCTAGCTTGCTGTTAGTGGGCTTTAGCCCACAAATTCGGGTGTCCAAATTGGGCACGTGTTTGACACGTGTGTTGGGCAGTTTTCGTGGTCCATATAGGTGGAAAGTATGGACAGTTGTTGGGAATGGTTGTGGGAAGCAGCTTCTGGCAGTTCTAATCCAACTGGGTTGGTTTATCCTTTTTGCAGTTTAGGGTGTTAATTGTATACGAATTTTGGTCTATAAATTGAGAAGGCTAGACTGATGAGACACATGATGTGTTGTATTCCTTCAATATTCCTTTCTTTTTTGGATTATTGTGGAGTAATAAATGAGTTGGGTTTTACCTGTAAATCAGCGTGCTCATTTACATTGCTGCCTTTACTTTTCGTGTATTCATTGTGCGAATTCGTTCGCTGACAAACCTCAATGCCATCATAGGAGAAAATTTGGCTAAGTATTTTACCAAGAATTCGTCCATGTGATAATTAGCTAGGTTAAGCTTGATACACACCCCCGAAACTATAAATATGATTTTTCTATATCTTGTATATACTTTATATATATATATCCTTTTTTTTTTGTTGTCTTATTAAAAACATCGAAAAAAACTCGCGAGTGCCCTGATTTGGCTCATAATCGAGTAAGGTCCATAGTATTAGAAAGTATTGTATGTTACGCAGCTGATAAATACTTTATAGGATTAAGCTATTTGGACGCCTTGGTTATCAGATTGATGACATGAAAATATTCTAATGATTGGATTAATTGTATGAAATGTGAAAGATGATGTAAAATTGTGCTAAGTGTAAATTCGTTAACTTAGTGTGTAAACCAGAATGTACATTAGCAAAATTGTACTTTATAAGTCCATTATATTTAGCGGTCTATCTTCTTTCAATTTTCTATTGTGGAACCGAATTCGATAAGATCTGAGTAGATAATAGTCAGATTTTGATTTTTTAAAGAATCGGACTTCAGTGATTTTAAAAGGAAATTCTAGATGGTAGCATCCATATAACCCTCATAGACACGAGTGTTGTAGAAGGTATTCGCGAAGATTTCTTCGACAACCTTGTATATTTATTTTGCAAAGAAATACGCCATTATAATTGAATTTTGAAAAGAAAAAAGAGTTAAAAAAAAATACGCACTTTCACACCTTGATTCACACCTGATTTTTTTTTTTTTTTATATGAGTTCATAGTCTTGACACTTCGTCCGTTTGGAATTGTTCATTCGGCCTCTGTTTGGCCTCAATTTTTTTAAAAATCATTTTTCCTTAACTCATTTTAAATCACATGTTTTATGATTCAAAATTTTTATTAGATTTTCAACCACACATATAACCCATGTTTGGGCTCCATTTTAATGATTTTTTTTTTTAGAAAAAGTATTTTTGAAATAATGATTTTTTGAAAAACGTGTCGTTAAAAAATAAGAAAAAAATTTAAATTTACGTGTAAACTTATTTTATAGAAAAATGTATGGTTAAAATTGAGTGTTGAAAAAAAAAGTATTTTTGAAAAATGGAGCTCAAATAGGGACTTGATCAACTTTAATCATAATATACTAAAAATGTGATTTTAGCCAAACTTAAATAAGAGCTCAATAGCTTATTTTTATAAGTTTTCTACATAATCTTTATAAGATAAAAAAAAATGTATTTATGTATACATTATCAACTTATCCTCATTCTTCTCAATTATTATTATTATTATTATTATTATTATTATTATTATTATTATTATTATTATTATTTTACCAATTTGTGAAGGAGATTTTGTCCGTACCTGTTAATTAGAATTAGTACAAACTACTACCAATTATAGAGCTTACAGACCAAATGATTGTGTTAAAGTAACTATTGATGAATTAAATTTATAGATGGATTCACACAAGGATTTTTTCCGCCATAAATACTTAATTTTCTTGAAGTGTTAGGGGTCGCATGAAATAAAATCTTGATTCTTCTGATGTATCATGATTTAAATAAGTTTGACAAAAATGTGGCTTGGATTCTCTGACACTATTGTAAATAGAACGAGGGTTATTGGAAGATAGGATTTAACATGGAAGGCAAGAGTTTTCCTGGAATGCAAGGTGCAACAAGTGTTGACTCGCTCCGCACTTTGACAGATCAGTGTGGGGGCTCTTGGACCCTGACCAGTTTGGGGCATCCCGCAATTTACCTAGTGTGCGTCTTGAGGGGCCGAGGCGTAGACTCCAGGATTAGTCGCCCGAATATGTATACCTGGGTATCAAAAAAAAAAAAAAAAGAACAAGCCAATAAATAAATATTCCAAGAATACCCATCAATTTAGGAAATCAATTGATACTGAATAACTGATTTATTTTCCAGCCTTAAACACTCAATTTTCTTGAAGTGTTATAGAGGTGGCAAGAAAGAAAATCTTGATTCTTGAATTATAATAATTTATATAATCTAACAAAAGGTGGCTTGGATTCTCTGACGCTGACTTAAGAAAGAAAATAAATTAAAAATAAAGTTGAATAAAGAATGAGCGAAGAATAATTGTTTCAAGAAGAATATCCACAAACTTAAGAAATCAAGAATGTATTCGTTTGCAATTGACTCTGAATAATTGATTTCGTTGACAAAATCATTAATACTCTTGGTCGATGCAGCAAGGACAAAAACCAACTCATTCATTCAATATTTATCGAATCTGTAGAGGAATTTTAAAAATATTTAACTTTTATTAAGTAATGTTATTCATTATTAGTGATGATCATTAGTTCAGATGACAGTACGAGTCATTCACGATCATTACTAATGATGAATAGCTTCTTATTAGGTGAGAAATATTATGATCAATATCGTTATCATCAATATTTGACGTTTTGATGCTATCAATAAAAGATTCTCTTGTTGCTAGCGGCAAGTATTGGATGGATTGTTTTAAGTTGGGGTTATCTCTTTCTATGTTCATTTTCTAGTGGTTTAAGAGCTGCTTATCAATTGGTTATGAAATAAAATACTACTATTTAGCAACAGTAGTGATAGAGTATCAGTTTATGTGACATTATATGATATGTTTAATTAAGTATGAACTTATATGATTCATTTAATTAAACTTATAATTTAATGTCCCTAATGATATTATCTACACTAATAATAAACAACAATAGTACTAAATAGCATTATTATGTGAAATATCATCAAGTGTTTAGCATAATTACTTATGGTGCTAGTGCTCGTCCAAGATTTATTTTTAAATTGATATAATTGGAGTTCAAAATTATATTTCAATGATATTTGTTATATATATTATTTAATTAAAGGACCACCGTTTTGATAAATGATTGTACATGTCATTGTTAGGGTTCTTTTCAACGACAGAGAAGCTTTTGTATGCAATCAAGCTAAAATACTAGTTTAAAAATAAAAATTATACCGACAATAGAACTGCCAGCTTAGTTAATTTAAATAGATTGCCGAAGAAAGATTAGGATTAGCTTCACCAAAATTAAAATCAGCTAACCTTGCAAATATGAATAATTCTGAGTGTTCATCCATGATTCACATCTTGTTTGACATTATTCGTGTTTTCAAAAGGAAATGGGCGGAAAAGGTTTTTTTTTTTTTTTTAAACTGACGAATGGTGTGCTGTTACGTGGCAAAATGTAAGCAATGATGTCAAATATAATATACGTGTAGCATGATTGTACAAATATTGTCATATTAACTGCTTCTCATACTCGTTCATAATTATTTTTTTGTTTTTATTTTTTAGGTATATTAATTAAGCCCACAAAATATGTGATCGAAAAGTTGGTAAAAGTTATGTGTCTCGTGAAATGTATGGTTAAAATTTAATTTTGTGAGAAAATAAATTTTAAAAAATGGGTACCAAACGGGCTAAATGTCCATATTTTGAGTACAATTTTATATTTCTTTTAATAAATAACGGCAAACATGTTATTTACGAGAATCGTATAAGACACGTGAAGTTTATAAACATGTCTCATCATCGGCTCATCGCCATCAACCTAGAGGTTGCGGGTCCTTGTCTTTTTATTAACGTCGTGCTAATTAGCCCATGTTTGCTACATGTTAAAATCTAAATTTTAATCCAAATCAAAATTAACAATTGATTTTAACCACATATCTTATGGATTCCATTTCAATCACACATTTAATCATTTTTTATCAATGACATTTATTAATAGATTATAATATAAATAGATTATGCGTATCAACATTGAGATTTAACTTTAATAAATTTATCCATAAGAATGCTAGCATCATCAATTTGAAAGTCCTTTCTTTTTCCTGGCATTACATGGAAGTTATAGATGCATGTTAGAATCATTGTATAAAAAAATATTACAGCCAATTAATAGAAAGGGACAAAGAAAATACAAAAGAGAAGGACCACTAGTTAAATAGCCAAACTAGTACTACCAAAATTGACTATTACAGACTAAAAAAAAAACCTAGATTCTTAGCGACCAACATCCATTAAGATGTGTATTAGGATTTGTAATATAAAAAAATTACGCTGCAATAACCTGTATCTTTTACTCGAGCTTCACATCAACTATGAAACGTACAAATAGCATTACTTCAAAGTAGATAAGCAATTTTAGTTATCTTGTTGCTCAACTTAGAAAATTTGTATTAATTATGTAATGAACAAATTATATCAACAATGATGATAAAACTTCGCTAATGAGACTCAATATGTTTTGCACTTAAGAGACATATTGAACATTAAAATATAAAAAATATTTTTTATCAGTTTAATCATTTAAATGATATCATTATTTAATTTTTCAAATCGAATTACTAAGTACTTGTCTCTATCATGATTTTTATTCCAACATGTAATATTATATGTCAATTTCAATATACATATGACATATTTGTCTTGTTTAATGCCTACATTATTTGTAGCAACATCAACATCATGAGGATAGCATTGTCACGAAGCTTTATCTCATCTTCACCACTAGTATTCATCGAGTCACTTAAAATTCTTATAAAAAATTGTGTAGCATATAGGATCGATTTGCTTTTTTTTTTTTATAGTGATTGGGGTTCTTTATTTCATTCTATCCTATTTGTCATTAATGATCCTTGATATCGAAAAATGGTTTTCGCACGCGCGCGCACACGCACACACACATATTGCCAAATTAAGATACAAAAGAGTCGTACATACACTTTAGTACATGTTCCTCCATGCTGAGGACATCCTTGAAGAGTGGGGGATTTGTGACACGTCGAATTAGCTATCTTGTATTTTCAATAAGTTATTTAACAATTAGTATGTAAAACCCTTGTTTGGCGGGTATTAAAATCAGATTTTTAATAAATTTTGATAAAAAATGATGAAATGTGTGGTTGAAAAGTTACAAGTCCTATAAAATATGTGATTAAAATTAATTGTTGACTTTGATTTAAATTAATTTCTACCAAATATGAGCTAAATCTTATACATAATAGGTTGATTTGGTAAATTTTGATAAAAAATGATCAAATGCGTTGTTGAAAAATTATAATCCTATAAATTTTGTGGTTAAAATTAGTTGTTGACTTTGATTTAGATTTAGATTTAGATTAAAATTAAAATTTTAATTTATACCAAATAAGGGTTAAATCTTATACATAATAGGCTGATTTGGATTGACCCTTACCAGATGGTTATGAATTATTTCTATTTAGTAGAATATTAAACTTGTAAATAAAATCTAAAATCACATTGGACCAAAATACGTCTTATTTTCATTCAACTGCTATAAGATTTAAGTAAAAAACCTCAATAAGATTGATCTTCTATTGCTGACATAACATCTCTTTCCATGTCTTCATAAACAATCCATAAGGATTTGCTCGTTGTCCATAAACTTTGTAATGGTTTTGCATAGTTTCAGCCATTTTTTCGCTTCCGAGATAATTTTTCGTGTTTGTGACTCATAAAAAAGAACTAGTAGGTTTATAGATCATCAATATTTCTCTATCTCATGCAATGAAATGAAAGCAAGATAAAGAATAATACGGAAAAAAATTTATTAATTGAATTAGCTATGTAATATTCCTCCAAACAGAATCTTTTTTTTCTTTTTAAATTCAAAGATAAAGTCAATAATCCAAAAAAAAAATGGAAATTCTTAAATTATGAGATCAATTCAGCTGCACTTTTAATTAATTATAGATATATATTTCTTATAAAGAGCAATTATAATTCCAATGATCTAATTCGAGGTCTTAGGATAATGTTTGAATCTCTACCTATGCTAAAAATATATCAACATGAATAATATCGTAAGGTATTTAATTTATTTTTTTTCCTCAGTAAATTTTAAGTAGATAATTGTTTTAATCATGCTTAGTGTATATCATTGTTTACACATTGTCACGTGATAAACTGTCATTTGATAGTTTAAAAAATTATCATTTCATCCAATCACTTTTTGACAACAATGCAAGTGTCAACAAATGTGTAGAAATTAGATGTATGGCAAAACCCAATTTGCTTTTCCCCTAGAGCCACGTAAGTGAGTATTGTTACTTTGACTAATTGCACTAGATTAGGTAGGGATGGTCGAATGGGAAACAACAATATAATTTTGGTGACAAGTGTGACATAATTGAAAGTTGAGGTACCAAATTGGGATGCAATGTAAAGTTCAAGTTCCGTTAAAAGTAAACCCCAAAATAACTTGCTAATGTTGTAAATGGTAAGTTATTGGTGAATGACAATTGTACCATTGCAGCCCTAGATATTATTCTTATATATATTTATATTCATTCCCTATAAATATAGAGTTTTGGTTCTCATTATAATACATACGAGTCTATTAACTTTTATTCTCTCATCTCTTTTCATAACACGTTATCAACACGATAACTTAATTTTTCAAAGTTTAGTAAATGTAGTAATTTTTTAAAGCATAATCATCTACCATATGTATCAAAATTAATTTGGTGACATGTGAATTTATTTTTAATATATACATACATGATAACGGTGCAGACTTACAGTCAATTCATGTATGTACATATGCATGATTTGTGATTTATGTCTTTGAATTCATGTTTGTAAAATCTTTATAATTCATGCATGTACATAAAATCACGTCTTTAAATTAATCGTATGAAGCCAAATTCTAGTTTCTGCTTAATCACATGTCTTCGAATTAATTCATGTTTATATAAACTGTCATCATGATTTTTGCATTAATAAATGTCTTTATGCGTAAATATTCTAGTATGCTCCTGAACGTATTTCATTGAATGTATTTCATTCTACAATATTCTATCATTAAATTCAGTATACGAAGATTTTTTTTCCTAATACATGTTTGGAAGATTTTTTTACTTATACATTTTTGGTAATTAATTTTTCTATATAAATTCATATTATGTCTATATGGTAATTAAATATTTTTAGATATTCTTATGTAAACATTAAATTAATAATTTATTATGTTGTTGCTTGTGAAGTAGCACAATATTATAATTAATATTTCAAAAGAATATCAATCGTAAATTTGTCTATTACAAATATTGATGCTCTTGAAATAGCACACTATTATTAATATTTTAGTTAGATTTTACTTGCTTCCAAATAACATAATTAAATAAAATAAATTGTGTTTTAACTTCTAAATAAAAATTTTATACAATTTATTATTTCAAATAATAATATGTTATTGCTGCTGAAGAGCATGCCACTCTGATTCCAACATTTCAAAAAAATATTGATATATTTCTCTTGAAGAAGCAAATATATGACTCTCGATGAGTCAATGCTTCGAAATAATAGTTCATTGTTGTCCCTGAAGTTGCACAACATTATAATTAATATTTTAAAATAATTTTACTTGCTCTTGAAGAGTATGAATTATATTTTTTAATATTTCAGAAGAATATTAACATATTGCTTTTAAATGAGCAATAATAAATACAACGCGCTTTTGAAGTAGCACATATTTCGAAAAATATATCATTTTGAATTCATGTTTATTCCTGAAGGACAACATGTAATTAATGTCACGAGGACATTGATTAGTTTGATTACTTGAATGATATATGATTATATAATATGCAATCATATTTTTCGAAATTAAATAATTGAATTATATCATATATTGAACCAAAAGTTTAATTTGATTTTATTGTTTGGCACGATTAGTTGGACCACCACTAGATCAATAATGATGTGAAATTAAAAATTCAAATGGATATTCAACGAATAACCAGAAGATTCTTCAATCCAATGATTTCCTATATATTATGTTATCTTTATCGGCAATTGATCATTATATATCAATAATTAAAATAGAGACCGAATTTCCTATATTTCTGAAAGTTAATTAGGGTGATAAATGGGGCTCCATCACTTACCGCGTTGACCATTTATATATTGTTTGTATTCAATAGATTTGATACAATTATTAAATGATTGCATGGTGTTTAAGTTCGCAAAAAATACTGCTCAAATTATGAACATAATTTTCAGATTATACAATCAAGATGGTGTGTTTTGTTACCACTAGTTATCCTAAATTTCAACTTTTTAATAAGTGTTAGTTGAGATGTCGATAAATGGTTTAACATTATTGTTTGCTAAATGCCTTCAATTAATTTAATTTAGAACAAAATAATTTCAATTTCTATTTAGAGAATGCATCATTTCAATATCAAGTTCTCCCTATTATAATTGGCTTATGGTTAGAGCTTGATTTCTTCATCTAATTTTTTCATAGTGGGATATATGTACAATCAATTCACAACATTGCATTGAGATGAAAAGTAAAGAATGTTGAGAATAAATGTGTAGTATGAACCCTTATCCTAAATGGGTGATATTTTATCATTCAAAAAAATTGATTGTTAATTTGATTTGAGAAATCTTTGAGTATTAGGGGGGAGAATTAAGAAGATTATAATAATGTACAGATGCATCATTATCTAAATCCTCATAAAAGACATTTCGAACCAAAAGTTTAGAGGATAATTCATTTAGATGCATTTACTGACCAAGGAGATTAACGATCTCACACATCAATTTTAAATGCATAAACTCGAATTGACACCTTAAAGGACAATTAGTTAATATTATATTTGATCAATTCATGACACGCCTGAATCGTGATGATATTTGATTCTATTACAAAATCCTTCAAACAAAAATAGAACAATTGGTAACGATTATCTTATTAAGGAGGCATGCACTCTTAATGAGTATAACATATTATAAAACTCAAGAAGATGTTCATGTATCTGAAATAATGAAAATTGAGATAACTCAATAAGTTATATCACGTGAAAAAAAAAATAGAATAGAAAAAGAAAAGAAAAAATTGTCGGCAACATTTTTGTGAATAATGTATAGCTTCATACAGCGAGGATATCGAAATAAATGTATTGAAATATATTAATCGAAATAATGATTGGGCAAATAAAAGGACGCATGTGGTATAATTGCTTTAGCGAATACTTGTTGAAGGAAGACTATATAAAATAACGATGTCTGCCCATGTGTCTTCATAAAGTAAACAAATATTGGATTTGCAATTGTGACAGTTTATGTTGATAACTTAAATGTAATTAAAATTTTGAAGAGCTCAACAAAACTGCAAATTATTTGAAAAATGAATTTGAGATGAAAGATTTGGGAAAAATCAAATTCTGTCTCGAGTTGCAGATTGAACATTTCCTAGAACGACTATTTGTTCATCAATCTACATATACAAAAAAAGTTTTAAAACTTGATGTAAAAAATGATCATTTTCGTCCGCTTGAAGATGAAGAAAAGAATTTTGGTCCTGAAGTACCATACCTTAGTGCAATTGGAACATTAACTTATCTTACAAATTGTACTCGACTCGACAAAACTTTTTCTGTAAATCTCTTTCCAAGATATAGCTCTACACCAATACAAAGATATTGGAATGGTGTTCAACATATTTTTCGTTACCTAAATGGTACTATTGATTTGAGATTATTTTATTCTCAAAAGTCAGTATCTGTTTTAGTGGGATATACAGATGCATGTTATCTCTCTGACCCACATAAAGCTAAATCACAAATAGGATACGTGTTTACACGTAGAAGAACAACTATATCATGGAAATCTATGAAGCAATCATTGACAACAATATGCTCAAATCACTTTGAGATTAGTGCAATCCATGAAGTAGGCCAAGAATGTGTATGGTTGATTAACATGACTCATCATATCCAAGCATCATGCGAATTAATTTCAACAAAAGATAATCCAACAATTTTGTATGAAGATAATGCTTCTTATATTACACAACTTAAAGAAGGTTATATCAAAAGTGATAGGACAAAGCATATTTATTCAAAATTCTTTCATATACACGAGCTTTAGAAAAATGGCGACACCAATATTCAACAAATTCGTTCAAGTGACAATGTGGCTGATTTATTTACAAAACACTGACAACATCTACATTCAAAAAATTGGTTCACAAGATTGAAATGCACTAACTCAAAGATTTTCAGTGATCAATATCAGGTTGAATATATGTACTCTTTTTCCCTCTCTTAGGTTTTATCCCACTTGGTTTCCCGGCAAGATTTTAATGAGACTGCATTTATCTTTAATACTCCAAAATAACCGTACTTTTTTTCCTTCGTTTGTTTGTTTGTTTGTTTTTTTTTTTTTTTTGTCTCATTAAGTTTTTATCAAATAAGGTTTTAATG
>CAIGRP010032284.1:0-16096 GCA_903798385.1 Fraxinus cuspidata
TTTCTAACTCCTATTTGATGAAAGCAAATAAAGAATTATGTGTTGTTGTGAATTTTTTATTTAAACTGTTGACATTAATTAAGATGCACACAAATTTTGATTGAGAATTCAAATAATGGATGGAAATAAAAAATGAACAATTTCACTTATCGACCACCTTTAAATTTTAATTCAAGATGTAAGAGCCTAATATAGTGTTCAATCGATTTTTTCTACGGTATTCAATTTACCCATCTCGGGTTCTCATTAAGCATATCTAACTAATTCAATCACACATCTCTACGTGAATTTATCTTAGTTAAACGAAATATTGGTTCTAAAAATTCATATGATGATCACAATATTTAGTATAGGTATCTCTATACGTTATACTAATATACCGAATTTTACTATATTTTTAAATCTCAAACTTACCTCTCTAATCACAAAATCATTAAATTAGTTATTAAGTAATTTAATGCATTAAACTCATAACAAAATTAATACATGTATGATAAAATAACAAGGATCTTGAATAAAAGACATAAAAGGTCTCGAGTAGATTACATTATTCGCCCTAGTATAAAATTTAGCTACTCATAATAAATGAAGAAGAAAAATAATAAGTTGTTACTGAATACATCACCAGATTTTGAAAATAGATGTAGAAAAAGAAATAAATCTTGCACCAAAATGCTCTTCGTCTTCCAATTAATGCGTCAAAATGTGAATTTCTTGATATTTTCCTCCATCAAATTAGGTTATTCAATCTCTCGTTGTATTATATTTCTCTCAATGTGTAGCCTCCTCAAAAGTGCTAAGTAACGTCCTTTATACTTCTTTCAATGGTATAGAATTTTTTGTGGGCTCAAAAGTTGGCCCCAAAAAAAGGATCTTGGCGTCTACATGCGATATCGCGCGCGCTGCCAGTGGCGCCGCAACGCCTGATGCTCTGTTCCCTTAAGCTCTTGTGGCGCCTCGGCGCCACTCTTCTTTCCTCGATCTTCCGATCTAACTATTTTTCCCTTTTTGTTACCATGCTCATGGCCGTGTCTCTTTTCTTTCCCTCATTTGCGTCATCTCACGACTACTACAAAACAACACTAATAAACATGTTAAATACGTTCACTACTCGTAATATTTAGCTCTTAATTAAGTTAAAAAGGAAGTAAAACTCATGAGTAAAACACGCTCATCACTAATTCTCATAGTTAGGTTACTATTATTGAAGCACCAAATTTAAAAGAGCAAATTGTTAGAGACGAACTTTAATAGTGCAAAGATTTTCATGTAGGGCGCCTAAAATTATTGAAGGTGCAAAATATATCTTCTGTATTTTGTGTATATTTATTAAAAAATTTAAAAAATTCTATTTAAATCTAGAAAAATTTAAAAATATTGTTGGGAGATCGGCCCTCCATCCCTGTAAAAATTTATTTATTCATCTCATTGTCAATTTCCCTCTAAGCCTCTATTTGTCTTCTATTAAAAAGAGTTTTTGGGAAAATAGAGTTTTGAAATTGTAATTTTTTGATAAATGTGTAATTAGAAATTAGGAAAAAAGTTTAAGGTTTTTCATGTAAAATATTTTATGTGTGAATGTGTGATCAAAAATGAATTTGATAAAATTGAATTTTAATCATAGTTATAAAACCTGGCCCGGCCGGTCGGGCCTGAAAACCAGTGACTCGGGCCTTTGTTTGGGCCTGTTTTTGACCGAGTTAACCCGATCAATTCACCGATTTTCAAAAATGCCTTTTAAATTTTTGGGGATCCAAGGAATTGAACTTTAGACATCTAAGTAAAATAATTAGTTCATCAACATTGGAGTTGTAGAGTACTTTATTGTTTTTTGGTGCAATAAGTTATATGTATCCGATGATTCAAATATATATGTTTTCTAATAGTATTTTTATAAAAACTTTTGTAAACCTTTTACTTTATTTTTAGACCTAAATTACTAATGAAAGATAATTTTACAAAGATATAATTTGCCTGAAAAAAATTTATTCTTAAATTTTTTTTTTATATAGATTTTTATGCAATGACCCACCGGTTCGACTACTAACTCGAGACCCAGTACTTTGTCTGGGTCGATGTTCGAGTCGGGTCTATTAACTATAGTTTTATAATAGAAGACAAACATAGACTAAATATCTTGTAGGCTCCGCCATTTGGCTCCATCTATTAAGGGTAACTTGGATTGGGGCTAGAACACAAGCCATCAACTCTCTCTTGAAGGATGGATGAAGAGGCAATTTATCCGAGCAACGGCAAACATGATATCCCATGAAGCAGTTACACACTAGGGGCGGAGCCATGAAATGATTTTGTGGTGGGCAAAAATTTAAAAATTCTAAATAAACTCACACTACAAGAGATCGAGTTTAGGAGACTATACTCATTACAATATTGATAAATAGCATCGACACTCAATGAAGTACAAGTCTAAATTCTCACCATAAGATGTCTCACTACACATTCATACTTTTTCTTGTGAAATATAAAATTGACGCTCACCTTAATAATATAAACCGATAGAAGCACGATAAATGTAAGCAAATGATATATATCCATCAATCAAAAACTAAAAAAATATTCAAGAATTTTACTACTATTTGTTTCAAACAACTTAAAGTTTTGGTAAAAAAAGGCAACCGAAAATACATTATTATACGTTACCATTCTAAAAAAAAATTTCATGTGGGCATCAATCTTTTATGCCAACACATTCTACCATAAGTGAAAAATCCATCCAAAATAAAAAAAACGACAAGAAATTTCAAGGGTAAAAAAGTTTGATTTCTTTCACGTCCATTTTTTATTCAACTTCTATAATATACATATAATCTTAATAATTATAAACAAATAAATTCTTATAAATATTTTTATTGTAAAATTAAATATAAAGTAAGTTACTTATTTTGATAGTAATATCAATTTCATGGTCAAAATAAGTAAGTTTCTTTCTTATAAGCATGAATAGGTTATATATGAAAATATTTTTAAAACTAAAAGATTTAATTACTTTAAGCTTAACCAAGCATTTATTATAAAAATAAGTAATTTATTTTAGCTCTAATCGATACAATTTTATTTATTATAAAGTTTATATATAATTATAAGTAAAATATGCATTAAATAAAAATCTAATTTGGTAATAAAATTGTTCACATTTTATTAATATCATGAAAGAATATTTGGATAATTGAGCTTAGGCTGTGACTCAATATGAAACTGGACTAATATAGATATTTGGGCCAATTTAACTATAAAATTTCTTTTCTATTATCATGTGGGTTGGGGCGGGGGTGGGCTATAGCCTAGCCCAGCCCCCCGCTAGATCCGCCTTACGCATCCTTCCTCTGACAAGGTCAGTCTTGAGATTTTAGGTTCCCTATGTAATATTTTAAAATAGTGCTTCTTTCATGTAATTAAGAAAAACTTATTGGCCCCAATAAAAAAAAACTTAAAATGGTGCTCGTTTCATGTAACAAAAATACATCTTTTCTTGAACTAAAAAAATTATGAAATGACAATTAAAAAATGAACAATCGACACCAATAAAATGATGATTCCATGATGTAGAATGTAATTGTAGAGCACGCAACAAAGACTGGCGATAGAGTTTTTCTTTCCTCAATTTGACTTTTCTTTGTAGGTTAAAGGTTGAAGAAAGGAAAATGGCGAAAATGAATTTGGATTAAGCTTTTCACTTTAATCGAATTTTTGGCTGCTTAATGTCTTGTTGGAATTGTAATAGGTTAATGAAGCTAATTGAGTATTTGGAATTGGACTCATAAAATAGATAATTGAAAATATTTTTTTCGAAAGTAATATAATTTAAAATTATGAAAAATAAATAATTTTTATTTCAATAATATGTTAAATTAAGAAAATATTAATGTAATATAGTTTTTGTATGTCAATAATATGTTAAATTAAAAAAATATTAACGTAATATAATTTTTTTTTACTTTTTTTCATAAATATCGTGTCCTTTAACTTAACATAATAATAAAAATTTAAAATTAATGAAATATTTTAAATATATAATTATAAATAAATATACACCTATAACAAAAAAAAATTATGGCCCTATAATGCTGAGGTCTTTTGCGGTCACTAAACTTGCACACCTTCAACGCTACCTCTGCTCTCGGATAACATGCCCTTTCTTGAGCTTCAGAGATTAGAAGCTCGATGTCATCTTGGATACGGAAGGTGTTATGAGCCTAGATGTTCTTCCATTACATCTGATTTCACCTCTACAACTCTCACCAAACCCC
This sequence comes from Fraxinus cuspidata, assembly GCA_903798385.1. Taxonomy (NCBI): domain Eukaryota; kingdom Viridiplantae; phylum Streptophyta; class Magnoliopsida; order Lamiales; family Oleaceae; genus Fraxinus; species Fraxinus cuspidata. Next base: position 4,269 of record CAIGRP010032284.1, read on the forward strand.
ACCTACAAGAAAATCACCAGCATTTGCCACATTATCCCCATCAGCGAACGCTATGGCCAACTCAAATCCCATTATTGCCTCTACCCTTCAGATGGCCCTCACGTCTGACATATCTGTAAAACATTGCCTCTTTTTTAGAAGCTCCACACTTTAATACTTTTCAAGAGTTGGCTTGTTCTAGGCTCGAGGATTTGATGTCATTTAGGGTTGGAGGTGTTTTTTTTGAAGAAAATTACTAACAAAAAGTAGAAATTGGAATTCAAAGACCAAGTGATAATTGTAGTTTCTACACTTATTTGGGGTTTAAAACGATGATATTTTGTTATTCTTTGAACGGATTAGTGCCTAATTTTTATTTATTGCTTTTATTAGGAAAACTCATCTTTGAACGAAGAATTGGAAGAAAAAAAGAAAAGGGGCTAAGAAAAAAGCAAATCCAAAATTTGGGGACTAAAGTGTAAATACTCAAACGTTGTAACGGACATCACGATGAGAATTCGAGAGTACTAGGTGTCATTTGGATAAGAAAAGAAGTCAAAGTTAAGAAATATAGTCAAAGTATTATCAAATCTCAATTTTCAGCCAAAGAGTTACGCTCCAGATTTTCGATCCTAGATTGAAACCCATTTTTGGCATAGTAAACGTTCAAACAGGAGAAATGGTAATTCTAAAAGAATTGTAGCCCTTTGAATTATTTTTTCTACATACTTTGAATCACCTTAATCGAATATCGAAAGATAAAGTTAAGACAGAAATACTGAAAGCGGATCGGGACAAGCCTAAGAGCGCACCTAGGCTTGTCAACGATCTTGTACACTTGCAGGTCTCAACGTAACATCGAGTTTAGGATTTCATACCTAAAATCGTAAGGTTAGCCAAAATCTTAGTTTTTTTACTTCACCAAAGTAGGTATCTTCGCAGAAAATCACTTGGAATCACCATAAATCTCTTTAGGGCGGTGAGAACGTAAAAAAAGGGTTGAAATGAAACCCTTAACATTTATATTGGTGAAACTCCTTCAATCCCAGACATCGAATTATTTCAAGATCGATCGAGGTCGTAGCCTCATCTATTCTCGTCAGTTGAATACTAACCACCAAATTGTTATTCAGATGAAGGGTCCAAATTTAGCCGTCCCTCTTATGCACACGTGGCGGTACGTCATCTTATCTTGAAAAGCCTAACGAGTCTAATCATCATCATCATTGCCCGTAGCCGTTATTTCAATCTTGGAAGTACATAAAATTCATGATTATTTCATTACTTCGTGTCTTAGGGGACTATTTCAAAATAATGGAGGCGACTCACACCTATTCAAGTGCCTCGAACCGTTGGACATGCTTGCCTAGCATCTTGATTCAAAAAGTTCTCGTCTTCACTAATCAGAGATTTAATCATCTGATTGTCCACCACTGAATGGAAGTATTTGGTATAGTGATCCCCATCTTTGAGCCATTTAATACTATATCTTCGGCTCTAGTAATCTTCTTCAATCAGTGGAATTCAATTATACTATGCATACGAGCGTGTGTGTATTCGCTGCTTTTGGATCCGTCACGTTGATTTTGTATCCTTGTTGCTTTATTCCTTCAAAGGAAAATAAAGTAGCTCACGAGTTAATATAGAGTCTGGTCAGATTGTAGCCCATTATTTATTAATATAAAGGATTCACAAAAAATTTATGGTCGAGTTGTACATGTATTCATTGTTGGTTCATCGTAAAGCATTCTAATGTGCGCAGAAAATAAGGCATTATGATGGGGAATTGGAATCCTACTTATTACTTTGGACTTTGTAGGGTTGTCGTAAACCAAGCCCAACATTACATTGCGAGGATTATAATTTTAACCACCTAGCTAATTTAGGAATTACCACTCATAAAGTCAACTATATGAATCTCTCTTTGCCAATCTGTTCGGCTCGTATCCATCTATTAGAAGATGTAATACAATTAGAACATCTCTTCATCATGCTATTTTCCTACATTACTGTTGATCCCGAAAAATGAGTCAACAGATGTCGGGCACACTCACACCACGTCAAGCACGATTCTTACGCGTTCTTATCGGAATAATAGCGGTAACCAGGTTGAAATAGACGCGAGAGGTACTTTACGGACAAATCACGTTCAGGCTCCGACGAGTAGAATGCAAGCAATTGCACTAATAACAATCACTGAACTAAACACAAATTCATTCATTTAACGGTAAACAAGAATATGTGGAAGGATAGATGAAAAATGTTAATGTCTTTCTTTCAAGGGTTTTTGTGTATATTTCGAATGTATGAGTTTTGTTCTCGTTCTCTGTCCTTCAACCCTTTTTCATTACAATGAAGATTTATTTATACTATACTGGCCGACGTGGTGGCCGTTGGATCCAAATTACGTGGTCTTATCTCCCTTACTAANAATGTATGAGTGTTGAATTCGTTCTCTGTCAGTCAGCCCCCTTTTTCATTACAATGAAGATTTATTTATACTATACTGGCCGACGTGGTGGCCGTTGGATCCAAATTACGTGGTCTTATCTCCCTTACTAAGGCTTTACATCACGGTCTATTCATACCATAAATGCGTTGACAAGGGGTCAGCCGCCCTATACAATAGGCTGGCATACTATCAAACTTTATTACAAGTGTTACATCAGTCACTTCTAAGAGATCTCCGAATCTAATGTGATGGATAAATATCAGACGGACTTGAGAACCTCGGATAAGTCATTGGAGGTGGCTCCATAAAGGGAATAGCATCGGCACTTACACACTTCTTCATTAGCGTGCCACTCGTGCATTGGCAAACGATTTTTTCCTTCGAGTACCTCGACGCTACAGTGAAGACCTTCAGTATGTCATTCTTACTTCGCCCTTAAGAGTTTCTTGCCACGTCATGCCTCGTGGGTCCACTTGACACGGGTTTCTCCTCATGGAAACTTTTGTGGAGTCTCGGATTAGAGACGTAACAGAAGTCCCCCAAGTCAATAAGACTATAAAGTACACGTTGAAAAGGAAGTTGGATGCTTCTAAGGGATCTTGGGTCGATGAACTCCCCCAAGTACTCTGGGCTATCAGAACCACTAACAGAACCTTGACTGGTGAGACCCCATTCTCGATGGCCTACGGAGCAGAGGCAATGAGCCCTGTAGAAGTAGGTCTACCGTCTCCTTGACAAATGCATTTCAATAAAATAGCCAATGACGAAATGAGAAGATGCGAGCTGGACGTCCTAGAAGAAAGGAGAGACGGATCACAAACAAATATGACTTTATATCAGAAAAGAATGGCCAGTTATTACAACTCGAAAGTGAAGAAGAGGTCTTCCGCGTAAATGAGCTTGTACTTCGGAGAGTATTCTTGTCCTCCAAGGAACACGGCTCAGGAACACTGGGACCGAATTGGGAAGGTCCTTATCGCATATGTGAAGAAGTTCGACCTGAGACTTATAAAATTGAAAACATGGATGGAAATATACAGTCTCATCCATGGAATGTAGAACATCTGCGCAAATATTATCAATGATGATAGGCATCTTATGTATATTATCAAAAAGTTCAATGAAAGTAGTTTTGTCTTTGAAACATACATCCTCGCGAATGTGTTAAGATACGATGTTTTAAATGCTACAATTGAAAGGTTATATGTTAGGGGATGATGTTCTAAATGCACGAATTATTACATAAATTGGTCATGTTGTAAAAAACGGGTTGAGAAGTTCCATTAAAAAATTGCTATCAAAATCTGAAGTGGTGACCTTAACTTCAATAGCACAACCTAACCTATCAACACTTGTGAAAAAGTCATAAACTCAGTAATTGAATGAGCATGTTTGTGAGTCCGACCTTCCTAAGAGTCGCGAGTCCAACATTAGTAGTTATTTCATAAGTTAAACTCCATCAATTTCTAAGATTGTGATGTTATATGGGAGTCTAATGTTGTCGTTAATTCGATATAATGAAAGTTGATCTGAACCATAAAAGGTATAACGAAGTATGAAGCAGAGGCAATGTGAAGTAAAATGAAAACAAGCATTAAGTAAAAACCGGTTCATTAATAAATGTAAAGTACATCAGGAGGGTCGAAGCCATTACACTTGCTCACAAAAAAGATAAGAAAAACTTATACCATAAGGGGGTGGGGGTTGAGGAGCTACAAAAGGAACTATAGCGTTGGGGGCCACCTCATCAACGGCTTCGCCATCTAGTTCAATCACCTGGGCCCCTTCCGCTGGAGTTTGTGGTTCTCGCTCCTCGTCTTCTCCCTCCAGGAACTCAGCTCTAAGCTTAGAGGTGTTGAAATCCCTGTGATGTACCTCTAGCCACTCAAAGACCTCAGTATAAGCATGGTTTCTCCAGTAAGTGCCGAAACATTGGTAAGCCTCAGTCAGATGAAAGTTGGTCATGAATGATTTTTCAGCCTCATTGCTGGTGCGCTCTGCATTACTTCGGACCGTCTCCACCTCCTCCGTTAGGCCAGCCACTTGGGAGGTCAGCTCCCCCACTTTCCCTTTCAAAATGGAGTTTTCCTGGTTGGCCTTCTCCAAAGCCTCAGCTGCCAACTTTTGATGGGCGTTGGATGTCTCCACTCGCTTCGTCAAAGAGGCCACCTCACTATGAGATAAGTGGACCACTTTCTTCAGTTTTTCAATTTCTGCTAAGGCAGAAGCGAGTTTCACAGATCCCTCCTTAGCATTTTTCTTCAAGGCTTCTACCTCCGCCTTCACCTTGTTGGCTGCCTCTTCGACTTGAGACGCCTTATCGACGAAACCTCAGTTTTTATTCTGAAGGTATTTAAAGAGGGCCTCCACATCTATAGTGACACCAAAAGACCTCCCCACCTGAGCAACCATTGTGGCCACGACGTCGACGTCATCGTTCTTCTCAACGAAGGTCTGCCACTTGTCCGTCCAGTACATATGAAATGTTGCAGTGACAGTTTGTATTTCTGGAGGAAGAAGAGCAAGGGCCTCGTCAGCTAGTTCATCGTCAGGCGTGGCCAGAGGCGCCACTCCAGCAGGCCTCTTTTATCCCCCCGAGGCAGCATCAATAAAAGCTGCTAACAGTTTTTCCCCTGTAGGGACGTCTGACCGAGGAGGAGGTATGTCGTTTGAACTGCCTACCCCAGTGGTGGACACCCTAAATTTCTTCTCGGGTTCCTCAACCACCGCCTTTTTCCCCTTATCAACCAGGGGAGGTTGTCCTTCCTCTTGAGAGACAGCCTCCTTGCCGACCTCTCTATTTTATCCCTTACCTACTTTTCTCAAGCAGATGAGGGAGCCCCTTTCCGGATGTGGACGTTGCCACTAGAATAGTGGCCATGTCGGGGGTAGGGGCTTCCTTTTATTGAAATTATCTACAATAAAGGAGACGAATATCAGTAAAGCATTTACGAAGGTGATAAGGTTGATAACATCGGGGTGTGTAAGTCTTACCCCTCCTCGCCATCAAGCCGAAATCTTCAAAGTAGCAAGTCATCTGAGTTAAACGGGTAAAGTCGCGAACAACTGACGACTTTTTGTACACTTCAGAAAGTGTGTCACAATCGAACTCAATAAATTCAAATCATTCAACTGACCCTGCAGCACAAACACAAAGAGGATAAGTATCAAACCTCATCGGTTCAAAAAAATTAAACAAACAAGAAATGCACTCACTAGCATCGAAATATGAGGTAGGAACTTTAACGTGGGGAATGAGGTCGCCCTCACACTCCTGCCACTTCTCCCTAACCCAGAACCAGGTCTCATTCCATCCCTTTATGGAGGTCGGCTGGCTTAGGATGAAAGGGAAATGAGACCCCCAAGAACATAGCGAATACCACCCCTTAGAATCCCCTTTCCCTAAAGACCTGGGTTGGTAAACGATTTGGAAGATATGCAGAGGCATGTCTTTACCCAACGAGGCTTCCTTCCATAGAAAGTAGGAGCCTACTAGTTGGGCCCAAGCATTCGGAACGGATTGGGTGGGAGCCAACCCATAAAGCCTAAGGACTGCCCTAACGAAATGATGGATGGGTAGGCGAAGGCCAGCTTTCAACAAAAACTCGCTAATGGCGACGCAACCAGGCCTAGGATAACAGACTCGCTCATTAAGATAAGGGGAAAGGAGTTTTATGTCGTAAGGAATCCTATATTTCTCCCTAATATTGACCAGGTAGGTAGGGTTCACGGAAGAAGGGATCTTAGAGGCCCCCCAGGCTGTCCCATCGCACCCCGACACAGAAGCACCTCACCCAGCCTCGACGGCCTAACAAGGTTGGCAGTATCTATAATTTCTACCCCCATCTCATTCGCCAACCTATAAATGTCCACTTTCCCCACGGCAGAAGTTGAAGAAGCGATTATACACAATTGGTTTGAGTATGAGAAATGAGAAAAGCAAATTCTTACAAGTTAAAAGGAGGCGGCATATACTTACTATCCTTTTTCTTAAAAAGGCTTAAGGAGAGAAGATCGTTTAAAAGTTCTGGAAAAAGGAAAAGTCAAGAGGATTTAGAAAAGCCTTGAAGAAAAGAGAAGTGAAGATTCGTCCAAAAATAGAAAAGACAATCCTTCTAAAATATACACCCCTTTTATAGGCAGGCACGCTCAATCTCAATCGTCGAATTTGGATTCTGCTCATCTAACCGTACGTTCTGGGGCTTAAATTTAAGCCACTCATCCCATTAGATTTTTCGTATTCGGCGATGTAGATCTTAACGTGAGAAACACGTCCCATTTCGCGCTTGGAAGTTGTACAAAACTTGGAGGACAACCATCATTATGCATTAAATGTGGCAACCGTTGCGTGTATGGAAAGTTGTACCATCTCAGCTCTCTTTTCTTAAGAATATGTCACGACATCAAATCATTGAAGCGCTATAATTAAAAGTGCCTCGTGACTCTCAAAGGCATGCAAATTAATAAAAATCCTTCGTTATTATCGAATGAATGTGGATTTATAGACATCAGATCCTCCAATACACTCCAAGTGCTTAAGGACCTCGGACATGTAGATAGATGCCTCGGCATACAGAAGCACTTTGGAGAGAAAACACTAAATAAACCACTTCAGATTGGATACTTGCACGAACCAAACGTATTATGCTTACTTATCAGTTAGAAAAAATATAACTCGTCTCTTTCCTTTACACATGAAATCCATGCATTACATAAATAAACATGCATTGACTTGGGGGACTTTTGTTACGTCTCTAATCTGAGGCTCCACAAAAGTTACCACGTGGAGAAACCCATGTCAAGTGGACCCACGAGGCATGACATGGCAAGAAACTCTTAAGGGCAACGTAAGGATGACATACTCAAGGTCTTCACTGCAGCGTCGAGGTACTCGAAGGAAAGAACCGTTTGCTGAGGCATGAGTGGCACGCTGACGAAGAAGTGTGTAAGCGCCGAGGCTATTCCCTTTATGGAGCCACCTCCAATGACTTATCCGAGTTTCTCAAGTTCGTCTGAATTCAAGATGTCGAGGTTGTCCATCACATTAGATTCAGAGATCTCTTAGAAGTGATTGATGTAACACTTGTAACAAAGTTTGATAGTATGCCAGCATATTGTATAGGGTGGCTGACCCTTTGTCAACGCATTTATGGTATGAATAGACCGTAATGTGAAGCTTAGTAAAGGAGATAAGGCCACGTAATTTAGATACAACGGCCACCACGTTGGCCAGTATAGTAAAAATAAATCTTCATTGTAATGAAAAAGGGGGCTGAAGGACAGAGAAGGAGAACAACACTCATACATTCGAAATATACACAAAAACTCTTGAAAGAAATACATTAACATTTTTCATCTATCCTTCCACATATTTTCGTTTACCGTTAAATGAATGAATTTGTGTTTAGTTCGGTGATTGATGTTAGTACAATTGCTTGCATTCTACCTGTCGGAGCCTGAACGTGATTTGTCTCTCGCCGTAAAGTACCTTCCATGTATATTTCAACCTGGTTACCGCTATTATTCCGGTAAGAACACGCTGAAATTGTATTTGACGTGACGTGAGTGAGCCCGACATCCGTTGACTTATTTTTCGGGATCAACAATTACAATATTTCAACCAACGCCTACTGTCAGAAAAACGCATTAGTTTCTAAAGCTAGAAGAGAGAGTGGTCATTTTGTCAACTACTCGGCCATACAGTGAAGAGTACTGTAGCACAGGAGATGAAGAAAGAATCTGAAAAAAAGCTCGTCAAGTCGCAAGCAGCAAGTTCAGATTCAGAGAGAAAGGCTGGCCTACCAATCAAATTTGAGCTAGCCATTCTACCTCATTGTGGCGTTCGTTGTGCTATACGTCAACTTCCGAATACTAAAATTTCATTGCCATTAACTTGTACAGTTTGATTAAAACAAAAATGGCAAACAATAACACATCAAATTACTAGATTCTAATGATGAATTGGAAGAAACAACACACATATACTAGATTTTGTTTCTCCTTTAATGCTCCTGTTGTTGTTCCTTCTCACCCTCGTCCTCGACCAAAACAACCATTTTACTCAAAGGACTCGGCCCGAGTTTTTTCCTTCTCATAGCACTTCTTCTCCTAATAATTTCCATCTCATTCCTTCTTCTAACTTGCATCATTGCTTCTTCTTCAATAACAAATCTCCTCATAAAAACATCATCTGTCAAAGATTTTCCACGAAAAATTCTCCTTCTTTCTATGCTCATTCTTGCACTGGAGGTTCTTTCTTGTGAGATGGCTGGAAAATGGTTCGAAGAAGATCTCGGATAACTGTAACTTCTTCTTGGTGCAAAATCAGTTTGAAAAACTTCTGTGTAAGGAGAGATTGGTGCACATAAACAAGCTCGAGTAAACGAAGTTGCCAACCTTACAGATTTGCTTTTCCTTAGCTTCTGTTTATTGGAATTTGCTGCCGAAATTTCAGTTGTTTTCGAATTTGTTTTACACAGAGAGCCATTTGTTGTAGGAATTTCAGCAGATTTTAGAAAGGGTCTCCACTGTGTGGCCATTTGCATAGCTCTTTGGTACCAAGGCCTCCTACAACACCAGACATGGATATAGTGTGTTAATTACTCTATATATAAGAATGTAATGTAAAATTTGTAACTTCTGGAAATACTAAATATGTACTCGATAATGAGGAAAGGAGCATGATGAGGTCCAAAAGTATAGTCTACGTCCCAGATCGTTGGACTCGTTAAATTTCTAGAGATTCCAACAAATATTGAACTTTTTTTTTTTTTAATCTTCAACTTGACTTATCCAATTCAATTTGATCAAAAGCCTAGTATGTGGGTGGGGACGAGACATGAACCCAGTTCTTTTCCTAGCTCCGATATCATGTGCAAAGGAGAGAGAGAGAGAGAGAGATGTTACCTTGATTGTGAGTTGTTTGGATCGTGCATGAACAAAGCAGATAATGTTTGTGAAGATGGAGAAAGAGAGCAAAGAAGCTCATTTGGATTTGGGTAAGGAGGAGAAATGTTTATTGGTTGGTTGGCAATATGACTTTCTTTTCCTTTGCTCTCTTCTTTATTAATTATACTCGCGCTCCTTTTGCTTTTGCAGGCATGATTCCTTCCTACAATTAAATTCAAATTTCAATGGCAAAGTTAAGTTGTACTTTTAGCCAAAATTACCAAATTCACCCTCATATTATGCGCTTGCTAATCTCGTTTTCTCATTCTCTTTCTAAATAACTCAATAAGATTCATACAACTTTTAAGGGATACTTCAAAATAAGGACCCAAATGAATAGTGCTTATGGTGGATTCACAATTTCCCGACCTTCATCCTGAGTAATATGGGATTAGATTGTGCATCTCTTATTACATATAGCTTGTGAAAAGTGATTTGAGGACCTAGGGCTTTTGAAAAACTAAAGGATACTTATGAGATTAAAAAGTTGCTTTTGAACGTGTTTAGATAATTTTCTAAAATTGTTATATCTGGTTAAAAGAACTTTAAGAGAAAACTGTCCTAAAACAACTTTTTCAAAAAACTCTCCTACAAAAATTAAAAGCTTTGCCAAACGGGCCCTAAATCTCCCTACATCATGTTCTATACAANTGTTATATCTGGTTAAAAGAACTTTAAGAGAAAACTGTCCTAAAACAACTTTTTCAAAAAACTCTCCTACAAAAATTAAAAGCTTTGCCAAACGGGCCCTAAATCTCCCTACATCATGTTCTATACAAAATAGTACGATTGATTTTCCCTATACGTGGTGCCAAGCATACCTTTTGAAGTACAAACGGTCTATGCATATATGAAAAAAACACACAAAAAGCATACATAATATACACAAATAGGTGGGCCACATTTTTTTGGCAATATTTAATTCACATGGGACCCACTCCCTATGTGAGTATCTGTATTGTTTTTGAAGTATAGCCGTAAGTCCTAAACTTTAATGCATCACATGCTATTATTACTAGAATATGAAATGAGTTGGTACACTTATGTGTACTAAAAGCTGGCTTGAAACAATCATAGAAGATGAACATGTGCATGCTTTCAATTATGTCGCACTCTCGGAAGCAATAAGACTAGTGATCATAAATTAATTAAGTTGGGTTATATGGAAAACCATATTTGAACACAAGCTCGAAATAGCCGTGTAGTCAGACCTTAAATAAATAAATAAGACTCCCGACCTGTAAACCAGTTTCTAATTATCATTCTAAGATAAAATTTTCTTCTAATTATCATTCCAGGTTTGTCACATGTAAGTTATGTTCACGGTGGTTCCTTTAAATGTCTCTTAAAGGATTGAATTCGAATCATAAGAGATGTGAGTGAAAATTACTTTGAGGTTAACCTCGAGTGGACAATACGGACTAAGGTCGTGTGGTTACCTTTTTAGCCACGTGTTCAATGATTTGATAAATCCAGAAGCCTATGATATGTACAATGTGCTATTTAATTGGAAAAAATAACAGCATTATTTTGTCTCTGTCTCTCAGAGTTCTAAAGTGACTTGTGAACATGAGGCTTGACACTGAGATTAAACTTTTTCTTCCCTTAATTGTACAAACTATGAACAGAAAAGTGAAAAAGAAAAGAGTTATAAATAAAAAGACTGCAAGAAATAAAGGAACCCACAATTTCTTTCGGCTTGGCAGAGGCAATAATTTTTTGACCAATAAAAACCTAAACATATTTTTATTTCAAGGGATATATTTTTGTGGAATACAATATATCATAAGGGAACTTGGTTGACCTCAAAGGAATTTAAGTTAAAATGTTAATTCTTATAAATTTGTGTATAGGCATTCTTGTTCATGGTTTTCCGTAAGAGAATGGTACCATTAACAAGTAATAAAGTAGTGAATATTGGAATTGATCATTCGACTTTATACGAGGACGTTCATACTTTGGTGATATTGGATGTTGCTCTACCAAAGGTTGTTAATACGACATTGTTGAAGTATGTCAAGAATCATACGAAAACTGTGAATAATCAATATGGGAGATTGTGAACTACATTTCATTTAATTAAGTTGATAATAAATTTTTTTGCCAAGGTGTGTTCATAAGTGAGTGGGATGAAAAATATGATTAATAATTTAGATTAACACACATTCATATTTCGTAATTGATCGGATCATGTTGACGAATGGATTATAATTTCACGATAAACGAACAAATTTGATCTGTCATATCAAGTGACATTTCCCGTCACATGTATTGTCCTAACACATTGCTAGATGTCAATTTGGGACGACGAATGTAAATTGATGATAAATTAAAAATGATATTTTAATTATTAATTTTTATTATATTATAAAAATAATTCACATCATTAGACATTATGATCCGGAACCTAATGGGTGACACACAAAAAGAGAATCAAAAGAATGAGATT
>CAIGRP010032285.1:0-11774 GCA_903798385.1 Fraxinus cuspidata
ATTCTTCATTAAACATACACTTTTTATCTACAACTTTTTATGCATAGAAAGCATAGAAAACTAATGTTTAATGAAGAATTGAAGAAAATATTATTTTTGCACCGTGAAGTGGTGGATGTAACAAAAATGTAGCGTTCATATCTTGTGCATACAACGTGCCTGTGGTGTGCTACTTGAATTTGATAAGAACTTATAATTGATACAAAAATTGCAAGAACTCAAATGTCATTTTTTATTTTTATTATTATTATTTTTTTGTGTGTAGCCATATTGGAATGCATATGGTACCGAAGTTTGTACAATATTTACTCCAACCTCTAAACAAATAGTGATTTGTCAAAACTTGTAAGTGGTGTTTTTGTGTAAGAAAGTGATGAATAATCATCAATCATTCATGTATGCACCGAATATAGTTTATACGTTCAATCCAATATAATCCCTTTCTACAGTTACTATAATTCAGGATAAAATGTAATGATTGTAGGCTCCAACACCATTAATCCACCACCTATTTCAGAAAAGCCACACACAAAATAATATAAATACAGATTTCAAACAATTTTTTTCTTATATTTTTGTGAAAAATGGCTCAGGTAAATCCTATAGAAAAAGATAATGTTGAAGTAAAGGAGAAGTAAAGAAAAGTACAAGCAGTGGCACTTTAAATTCAATGAGGCGGTGCCAGAGTTTATCCGTCAATTCAGTATATTGATGAGAGTGGAGGGAATTGGATTTATGTGTCTGATCGTGAAACAATCCCACATTTGGTTGCTCTTAATCCGAATTTCAAGGGTCATTCATCTATTTTTCCATTTTGTGCTAAATTAGATTGTTGTTGTGAATCCAAATACACGTATGAAATCCTTAATAACTGAGTAGACTATAGGTCCTGCACTCCCGTGAGTTCCCACCATAGAAAGAGTATTTGATGGAAATCCATCCTTCCTCGTAACTTAACCTAGTGCTCAGGAAAGCTCTTTACTTTTACCTAGTGGAACATGACAAAAAGCGACAATTTAGCTTGATCTTTCACCAATTTATGGTGCATTTTTCTTCATGTCAGACAGCAAAAATCCACCTGAAGCTTTGTAATGGAGTCTGGCCTTCGCTTATGCTCAATTCACCATCTTTTTCTCGCTTGTTTTCTCTATATTTCTTTTCTCATGCTACTCTTCCTTTGCTGTTAGAAAAATCGGGTGTCGTACTAGATACCACTTAACAGTTTACGAATTACCAATTTAACGGCTTTTAAGCTAACTCCAAGGTCTGCTCCAAAACCTACAATTGTCTCTCCCTAACGGAATTTCAATAACATACTCTAAAGCATTGTGCTCTTTCTACGCTTGTAGTCCGACCTCTCTTAACTTCCAGAAACTTCTGAAATCCAACCGAAAGAGTACCTTCCTATGACCAATAGGAAGTGGGTGGTGTTTCGGATTCAATGGGTTTGATGTTTTTCCCAAATATGTGGTCGTATGATCTCAAGAAGGAAATGTGGAATCAATGTATGAATATGCTCTTAGATCTTCAAAGGATAATATGAATGTATTTAGAGAATAAGCACAACGAACAACTATCGACAATTCGTGTATATGTTTGGATATTTATAGGAGATGGTAATTAGGTTGAATGGGTCGGAAAAAATACTCCAAAATATCAAACTAGGATTTTTTGGATTGACCTGTCACCTGAGAGAGGGCTCAACAGCAGGCGAGCAACGCACTGTCGCTTGAGCGAGTGCTCGACAACAAGCGGGTGACATGCTTTCTATTTTTGTCGCTTGAGCGCCAACTGGGCGAGAAGCCATTGAAAATGCAGCGTCGTGTTTCTCTTCTTTTCATGTTCGAACCATAGACCTCATAACCTAATTTGTACAAATTGCACCCTAGGTCCTTAACTTTTACAACACGTTACAAATTAGTCATATTGTCCAAAGTTAGTGAAGTAGTGTAGTAAAAGTTTTGAATCGGAGAATTAAAATTTTTTGAGGTGAAGTAGATTGATAGAGAAAGATTTATTGATTGCATTGCATTGCATTGCATACCACATCTACCTAAGTGTTTGAGTTATTGATGTTTGTATGATGATAATATTTTCGTTGGTGTTTGGATTAACATTAATGTTAAGTCTCATTCTAGCTAGTATTGGTATCATGTGCTTAATGATTTTATTATTTCTTGTATCACGTGCTTTTCCATTGGATATTTGAGTTGTGAATTTTAGGAAACATGTTTAACAAGGAATGCAAGAGACGTCAGTTTGATGAAGTTTGAATAGTCTATATTTTGTATTTAGGGTGTGTTTGACCCACATTATTTTGGAAGAATGTATTCTGAAATAGTAGATTGATGGATAATGTGTAGTTGAAAAAAAAGAAAAGTTATTGATGTGATGGAAAATATTATTTTATTGAAAAATGTGTGGTTGAAAATAAGTAGAAAAATGAGAATGAGAATTTTAATGTGTACCAAACAGGGGTTTAATTTCTTTAACTTATTGTATACAAGAGAATGTGTGGTTGAAAAATAATGAAAAGTTATTGATGTGATGCAAAATATTATTTTATTGAAAAATGTATGATTGAAAATAAGTAGAAGAATGAGAATGAGAATTTTAATGTGTACCAAACAGGGGTTTAATTTCTTTAACTTATTGTATACTTTTGTCCACAGAATTGCCAACATAAAAATACCTAACAAACTCTCCATTTGACATTCTGTGACAAAACTATACAATAAGTGAAGGAAAACTAAATACAAAATCTAAACTACCCAATCTTCATCAAACTGATGTCTTTTGCATTCTTTGTTAAACCTATTTCCTGAAATTCACAACACAAATATCCAGGTAAAAGCACGCCATATAAGAAATAATAAAATCATATTACACATGATACAACTACTATCTAGAATGAGTGGTAACACTAATGTTAATCCAAACACCAATAAAAACATTAGCTTCACACAAACATAAAAAACTCAAACAGCTAGGTAGATGTGGTGTGGAATGCAATGCAATCAATTAATCTCCTTCTATCAATCTACTTCACCTCAAAAATTTAAATTCACCCATTCAAAACTTTTACTACTTCATTCTTCCCCTTTTTATCACAAATGACGAAGAGACCGATAATTAAAAATTTTTAACACTAACATATTGTTAAGTTTTTTATTATGTAATTGACAATTCTGTAAACAAAAGAGACTTAATTGTAACTATTGTAAAAAATCAAGGAGTATTGTGCAATTATAAGAAAATAGGTTTTTTAGGTCTA
The DNA here is from genome assembly GCA_903798385.1 of Fraxinus cuspidata. Lineage (NCBI taxonomy): Eukaryota > Viridiplantae > Streptophyta > Magnoliopsida > Lamiales > Oleaceae > Fraxinus > Fraxinus cuspidata. The sequence continues at coordinate 3,275 of CAIGRP010032285.1, forward strand.
GGGTTCGAGTATGGCAAAAGAAGAAAAATACGACGTGGATTTTCGTTACACTGCCGCCATGGATTGGCTCGAGCGTAAAAAAAAGAAACCTTCGTCGCTCGACTGTCGCCCGACCTGTTGTTCGACTGTCGCTGAGCCCTTACTCGAGCGACAGTGTTGTCCGGAAAATTTTTATTTCGCGTTTTAAAGGCCTTTTTCCCGGCCGATTACTTCCCTAACCTACCTATAAATATCAAAACACATCTAAACGTAAAAAATAAGGTTCATCATTGAGAGAACTTCATCAGAAATAATTCCTACATATTTCTTCTTTCAACCTTGGTCCTGTGAGTTTGTTTTGATGAGAAAAACATCACCTTTATAATCCAAATGCCAAATTGTAGAGAGGAAGCGTAGACAGTCTCAAGCTGAAGATCGAGGGAAGTTGACTGGAGTTCCAGTTGGTGAAGAACTGGGTGTTCTTTGCTGGATCCATAGAAAATAAACGATTTCACGAAGCTAGGAATTGCTGTAGGATAGCACAATTCAGGAGAGCTTTGAAAACTGTAGCTGGGAATGGTGCATGAGCACAGAATCCAGGAGAGCTGTTGGCATTGTAGTTAGAAGATCAGATAGTACGTGTCGTCATCTAGTCTAGTAGACTGTAAGTTATAAATCATTTATAGTGGATTGTTGACTGACAAAGTGCCAGGAGTTTTTTCCAGTTGGGTTTCTCTTTGATCATACCATGTGGTTTTATTGCTTTCTTTATTGATTACATAAACTACGGTATTTAAAAATAGGTTAAATTGGCTTGCATGCTTATTCACCTATAGATAATTAATTGGTGACATGTTGCTAATTAATTAATATCTCTCCTTCGCATCTGTCAGAGTTACTGAAGATCGAGGGAAGTTGACTGGAGTTCCAGTTGGTGAAGAACTGGGTGTTCTTTGTTGGATCCATAGGAAATAAACGATTTCACGAAGTTAGGAATTGCTGTAGGATAGCACAATTCAGGAGAGCTTTGAAAACTGTAGCTGGGAATGGTGCATGAGCACAGAATCCAGGAGAACTGTTGGCATTGTAGTCAGAAGATCAGATAGTACGTGTCGTCATCTAGTCTAGTAGACTGTAAGTTATAAATCATTTATAGTGGATTGTTGACTGACAAAGTGCCCGGAGTTTTTTCCAGTTGGGTTTCTCTTTGATCATACCATGCGGTTTTATTGCTTTCTTTATTGATTACATAAACTACGGTATTTAAACATAGGTTAAATTGGCTTGCATGCTTATTCACCTATAGATAATTAATTGGTGACATGTTGCTAATTAATTAATATGATCATACCATGTGGTTTTACAGCTTTCTTTATTGATTATATAAACTACAGCATTTAAACATATGTTAAATTGACTTGCATGCTTAATCATCTAGAGATTATTAATTGGTGACATGTTGCTAATTAATTAATAATTTTAATTCCACATAATATACCTATTCACCCCCTTTAGGTATTGTTAGGGTCGAAATGCGTAATTTTCAATTGGTATCAGATCCTTAAATTGATTCCAGACCTTTTTTATATATTCTAGATGAGTCAATTATTATCTGTGCCTCCGTTCTTTAATGGAAGCAATTATGCCTACTAAAAAGTTTGGATGAGAGCTTTCCTTAAGACTTTGGAAGAACTTATTTGGATTAGCGTTCGAAATGAGTGGGCTTCACCTTCAACAACTGTTGCTGGTGTAGTCACACCCACTAATATCTCACTATGGACTAAGAGGAACTTAGATGAGTGTAATTGGAACAGCAAAGGCCTTCATGTCCTGTTTATGGCTGCATCTGCTGAAGAATTTAGGAAAGTCTCGATGTGTGAAACTGTCAATGAAGTTTGGGATATCTTAGAAACCACACACGAGGGAATTAAAACTGTTAAAAATTCTAAATTGCAAATGTTAACTACTAAATTTGAAGAGAATAGAATGAAGGACGATGAATCATTTGATGAATTCTATGCGAAGTTAAATGACATAGTCAACTCTAGCTTTAACTTAGGTGAAACGATCCCCGAGTCCAGAATTTTTAGAAAAGTCCTTAGATCCTTGCCCTAGAGGTTTAGACTTAAGGTTACTGCGATAGAAAAAAGTAAGGACTTATACGCTATTAAGATTGAAGAACTCGTAAGCTCACTTTAAACTTATGAACTCACCGTCTCTCAACTTAAAAATGTTAAATCCATCACCATGAACACCATTAGAGAAGAGGAGAGCGAGTTCACTGATACTGAGACTCTTAGGGACGACGAAATAACTTATTTCGTTTAAAAAATTTCAAAAGGTAATGAGTAATAAGAGAAGGCTTCAGGAGCGAAAAAGTGATGTCCCTAATAAACTCTCGAGAGGTAGACGTGAGAAAAACACCTCTAGAACTCCCATTAAGAAATCTCAATATGTTCAATGCCATGAGTAGAAGGGGTATGGTCACATTAGGAGTGAATGTCCTAAACTAAAGAGGAATTCGGGTAAAAAATGACGTAAAGCTTTAGCCGTGACCATGAGTGATGAGGGAAGATAAGAGAGAACAATATGAAGAAGAGTCTGAGGATGAGATTGACATTCACGAGTCTTATCGTGAACTGTTTGAAGAGAGTCTAAAAATTAAGAAAGTCAATAAAGTTGTCTTAAAAAAGGTTAATGAGCTAGGTTAATGAGCTTGAACGTGAAAAATAAAAACTATACCTTCAGGACTCGAACAAAATTTTAAGTCAGTTGAAACTAGTTAATGAAAACTTGGAATCTAAAGTTAAATTATTGACGAGTGATCTTGATAGATCTAACGCTCAACTCCAAACTGTTAGGGATGAACAAGCCTGCTGGAGATAGGCATGGTCTGAGTTACGTTCATAATGGTAATCCTACTGCAAGTACATCTAATACCACACTCGTTCCAGCCACTAACAAAGCTCGATAAATTGTTTATCATGAACCAAAGGACAAAAATGACTTAAGATCCAGACCTACTAGACAAGGTAAGGCCAATCATTCTACATATCGGCAACAACCTTCGAGCAGGTTTGAATCTCGGTCTATTCCCACCCGTTTACCATTGTGTCGCTTTGGGCCACACAAGACCTAGGTGTCGTAAACTCGTGACTAGAATTAAAAGTTAGGATATCTCAAGCATGATTAACTTTATGGCCAATCAGGTTAGCCACTTAATCGAGATTATGACTCAGTAGACTAAAATCACTTCTACTCCTAAGAAGGTTTGGGTTAAAAATAGTGATTTAGAAGGTCGTGAGTTTGATCATGCTCTTAAAGAAAAGAGCATCCATGGTTTTTCTTGAGCAGTTTCTTAGGTACATGCATATGCAATTCATTAAGTCCAGTCATTCGTGCATGCATCTCATTTATTTACATTTTGTTTTATTTCGGTTTTTATTTGTTTCATTTAGATATTGATTTTTTTTTAAAAAATGTTTTTAGACTCTAGACAGTTTATGATACTTTTAAACATCGTATTTGTGACCAAGTATGTCGTTATCTGATCTATCCTGTTATTTCCATAATTTGGTTCGGTTTACTATAGAGTATTAAGTATATGTTTCTTCATGTACCATCTGCACAACATACGCTATGACCTTGTGAGTGAGTCTGGACTGCGTGTGTGAGACTTTGGATGTCAGTCACACGTTAGAAGGTTGATCTCGAACGTGAATTGACCTACATCTAGATGACCTTGCTCGTGATGAGTCTCCCTGCATTGTTTGAAAAATAAATAAATAAATGATGAATGAAAAATGTGTATACCTGTTTGGTTCATCTTATACTTTTGTTCGAAGCCTATTTGACTCGATCAATTAAGCCCGAGGGGTTTCTCATAACCTAATGCCTATGGTCATCTGACTTAAGTTAACCGGCTCAAAGCTCGTTACAGGGGTTAATTTGGTCGCTTAATGGACAAGAGTCTGCACATAAAATATAATTTACGAGAAAAGTGATATAAAAAATTACATGCTCATATTCAGGGGGAGAAAAGAACATTAGCAATGTACTTTAGCTCGTTTTTAGGTCCCAAAATTTCATTCAGGTTTGACTTTCATTAGTAGGGAACCTACTTATTTAACAGTGATGTTTGCATGTCCTTTCTCACAAATTTAATATTTGGAGTCGTTTTCACGAGAAAATAGCGGGACTTTACACGCATGAGTCTCCTTTACACTTTACTCCATTTTAAACTTGATTGAGTACGTGGGAAAGTTTTCTAGATAATGCCTTACTTGTGAGCACATGCATTTTTGAGTTCATTTGTCTGTCAAGTGCTTAATTTTTTTAAAAAATGGTGCTATTTTTCTTAATTTTCAAAAAATCAGTGCTATTTTGCCAATTAGTTTCTCCCTTGCTTTTCGCTGATTCACGCTCGAGCGATAGAAGCAATAGCTTCCTCCCCCGCTTCTCACTCGAGTGACAGACCGTTATTTTGAATTTTGACGTTATTTTTTAGGTTTTTCACCATTTTCCCCATTTTTTCTTCTTAATTTCTCCCAAACCTTTTATACCCACGTCAAATTGGTGGTTTCCTCACACTGAAAACACTTCAAATCATCAAATTGTGGTGCTATTTCATCAAATCATCGAATTTCAAGAGGTAAATCCCTTAAACCCTATTTTCTTTCGTTCTTTAATTTCTTTTGGTTTAATGATTGGTTGGTCATTTTTGCCTCACTTTTGTCATTTGTTTTTATGGGTTTAGTGATTATCATGCCACATTATCACGCATTGCACAATTTTGCACCAATATTTGGTTTGTTTGGACGATTTTTTGGGGTTTATTGGGGTGGTTCTTTTGCATATCTATTCTTTTAGCTTTTTACTACAGTTTGGTAGATGTTTGTGGATGTATTGAACATTGTTGATTTGAGAATGGGAGTTGTTGAGACTTTAGGTGTTAACTCTTCATTATCGGCATACTTTTTGCTTGTTTGTGAGTTTTGCTTGCCATTTTTGTTGGATTTCTAAGTTGTGGATAGCTAATGGTTTGTGCTGATGGTGTTTTTGGTTGTTATGGAGATTGAGTTAGATGGTTTGATGGTTTGTGTCTGTATTTGTTAGGTTGGGTATTAGAGTTGTGATGATATTGCATGCATTCTTTCCATTTCGAGTAAAGATTCTTGATTTCGTCTATGCTTGTGGTGTGTTGATTGAGTAGTCTGGGTTGATAGTGTGTTGAGTTCGGAGTGTTGGTGTTTTGTAGTTTGAGGTTAGAGTTGATAGTGACGCGGCATGTCATCACGACGCACGTCATGTCTTCATGTCACCTAGGTCTAAGCTTCCCAGCATCTCTTTGTGAATTCATTCACACGTACATTGCATATGCATTTTTGCCTCGTTTTGTGTGCTTTCATGCATTCATGCATCTCATGCATATCTTTTTCTTGTCTATCATTTCGAGGTCTTGATGTATTAGTTTTACCCGTTTCAGATGCCGCCTAAGAGAGCTCGAACTGCAGCTTCGTCACCTGGTACCTCGACTTCTTATAGTAGGTCTAGCTTTGTCTCTGCGACTACCTAAGATACTTTTGGGTCACAGTTTTCTTTACGTCTCGTTTTATTTGAGTGCGATGTCATTCTGTCTGACTTGACACCCGACCTTGCTGCCATTTTCACTTCCCAGAGATGGGAGCCCTTATTGGTCGAGTTGACACCTCCCCCTAGCCTTCTTATTCACACGTTCTATGCAAACATTCATGACGTTAGCGACTCTTCTTTTAGAGTATTTCTTTGGGGTAAGATCGTTAGGATCACTCCAACGTCATTTCGAGTCTTGTTCATATTCCTAGAGTTTTTCACCCATTATTTCCCTATTTGTCTGTTGATACACTTTCGTCGGACACTCTAGTCCGTTCCATGGTGTTTAACACACCTTTGGAGGGTGGTCCAGATGCGATGTACATTGGACCGCTTCTTACTGATCGCCAGATTCTGTTGCGCATTGTGTGCATGAATCTATGGCCCATATCACATACCTCCTCATTACCTATGGAGAGGGCTCGATTTTTATACACCTTACTACATGGCGATTTTATTGATCTTTCCACCTTTATTTGCCAGCAAATTCTCCAAGCTTTTCGGGTTATTGAGATGAGGGTAGGGCTTCCATATGTTTGTTTGTTTTATTGCTTAGTGACAACCTTAGGAGTTAGTTTTTCGAAGAGGGTTCCTTGGAGGGTTTCTTGGCCGCGTCTTCTGAGCTAGCTGAGTCATTTGATACGACTATGCTAAGTGATCCTATCGATAACCTTATTTTTGTTGATCCATCTAATTTTCCTCATTCTTCGTCTGCTCGTCCACCCTCTGACATTCCATTTTCATCCACATCAGTCCCTCCTCCTGTCGAGTCTGTTCCACTTTCGGTTGCTCTCTTGGATAGATGACCGTGCTGATCGAGAAGCAGGCTCGAATGATGCCGAAGATCACACAGCGCATGCTACAGTTGATCAACACACTGCCGACTAGACTTCGAGGTGCTGTTGGATATATTCAGCGTGGACTTCGTTGGATTTTCCATCATTGGGACGATGATACTACTTCCGTGAAGAGGACGGATTCTGATGACGCTGTCGATGATATCTAGTTTATGGGTTTACCCCTTGTCATTTTGTGACAAAAAATGGGGGGTAGATATATTTGGTTTCATAGGATGTATATCTTTTTTATCTACTACTTGATTTGATCTAAAACATTTGATTCTGATTATAAGATATTTTTTGAGTTTTTGTTTTCATCTACTACTTGATGTATCTAAAACATTTGATCTAAAACATTTGATTCTGATTATAAGATATTTTTTTGAGTTTTTTCTAGAGTAAGTTTCTGATGTTTAGTAGTATCAGCGTTTTGTTTTGGTATGATGGGTTGCATTGGTACTATGTCTTAATTTAGCATATGATATGAATCTGAAAAATTGCACTATGTGTTAATAATTGGTTAAATCATTTTTTTTACATTGTGAACTGTTTGAACTATTTTTATACTTAATAATGTTTCACATACATTTTATATTGGGTGTTGAACTATTTTAGGAAACAGGTATTGAAAACTGAAATGCAGAATTTGTTCAAGACAGTTGTTGGGTGTGCCAGTTATTTTGCGTCTGTAATTTATTTTAATTACGTCATTGACTTTAGTTAGGAGTTTTGTCACAGAATGTCGAAGGGGGAGCTTGTTAGGTTTTTTTTATGTAATTGGCAATTCTGCAAACAAAAGGAACTTAATTGTAACTATTGTAAAAAGTCAAAGAGTAATGTGCAATTATATGAAAAGAGGTTTTTTAGGTCTAGAGTTCGAGTATTACAAAGAAGGAAAATACGGAGCGGATTTTCACTAGATTGTCGCCATGGATTTTTTTAGCGTAAAAAACAGAACCTTCGTCGCTCAATTGTCACCCTGCCTTGGCTCGAACGACAGCATGTCGTTCGACTGTCCCTGAACCCTTGGTCGAGCAACAGTGTTGTCCGAAAAATTTTTATTTCTCATTTTAAAGGCTTTTTCCCCGGCCCATTACTTTCCTAACCTATCTATAAATATCAATACACATCTGAACGTAAAAATAAGGTTGATTATTGAGAGTACTTGATCAGAGAGAATATCTACGTATTTCTTCTTTTAACCTTGGTCTTGTGAGTTTGTTTTGGTGAGAAAAACATCACCTTCATAATCCAAATACCAAACGGTTCTTTCCTTCGCATCTGTCAGAATTGCTGAAGATTGAGGGAAGTTGACTGGAGTTCCAGTCGGTGAATAAATGGGTGTTCTCCATTGGATCCACAGGAGATAAACGATTTCACGAAGCTAGGAGTTGCTGTAGGATAGTGCAATCCATAAGAGCTTTGGAAACTGTAATTGGGAGTGGTGCATTAGCACATGATTCGGGAGAGCTGTTGGGATTACAGTCAGGAGATCAGATAGTACGTGTCGTCGTCTAGTCTGGTAGAATGTAAGTTATAAATATAGTGGATTGTTAACGGACATAGTGCTCGGAATGTTTCCTAGTTGGGTTTCTTCGTGATCATATCGTATGATGCTTTCTTTATTGATTATATAAACTACGATATTTAAACATAGGTTAAATTGACTTTTATGCTTAATCATCTAGAGATAATGAATTGGTGACATGTTGCTAATTAAATAATAATTTTAACTCCGCATAATATATCTATTCACCCCCCTCTAGGTATTGTGAGAGTCGAACTACGTAATTTTCACTTATAATAACTCAAAAATAATGTTGTTAGCATGCACAAGTATAGTCAATGTACAATAAACATTCCCACATACTTAGTTCAAGTTCACATGGAATAAATTGTAAAAGTCACCCATATGTGTAAAGTGTCACTAGTCCTTTGTAAGTAGGACTCAAAAACCTTAATTTTGTGAAAAAAGGCATTCCAACTATAACTTCAATTCTTGGAGTTCTTTCGGTTCTACTTGGTACGGGGCCTTAGATACTGGTATAGCT
>CAIGRP010032292.1:0-11218 GCA_903798385.1 Fraxinus cuspidata
CTATGACCCAACGATGATCATTTTTTCCCTCCATGAGAAAGTTTATACGGCGGCTGATCATGGAAGAGGTTTATTCTTTATTCGTGTTTGATTTGAACCATGCTTGGGGCAATTCTGGTGGTTTTGATAGTAACTGCTACTCAAACATGGTGGGAAAAAGGAACCCCTGATTTGAATTACAATAATGATTCAATAAACTCAAAGATAGGTAAAAAAGTGAGACAGCACCTATTTGCATATTTCTTTATCTATTTATCAAACTGTCAAACTCGACACGTGTCTCCTCTTTCAATTTTACCTGACTTTTGTCCGTATGTGTATAAAAAAATCAAAGTATTTCAATTTTTTTTTTCTTTTGGTTTCATTTTATGAATTAAATACTTTTATTCACAGGAATTGAAATGAATGAATTTAAGGACATGTATGCCGGTCAAATAATTAAGAAAACAATTTTAACTTGACTGCAATTAGTTACCTAAATTTAGGTTAACTGGATCATTCGGTAACATTGAGATTTTATGTTATAGAATATAGTCTCTATTTGGTGGGATTAAAATCAAATTATAAGTAAATTTTGTTAAAAGTTGATTTAATAGGTTATTAAAAGTAATTGTTGACTTTAACTTAGATTAATATCATACGGGAACATAATATTTTAGGAATAAAATTAGTGTTAGTGTTCTTGGAATTATCCTTTGGGCGATTATATTAGAAGCACAATTTTTATTTGCTATACTACATTTCAAGTGCAATTAAGCTCATCAATCTTTGCTCATTATAGCAATTATTTTCTTAATTATTTTCGTCAAATTCTTATCTTCAACTTTCCATTAATTAGTACGTCTCGTCCTTGATAATAATTTATATATAAAAAATAATGCTATACATCATGACTGATGTAAAGCACCAATTTAGTTGGTAATTACACGATATTAAATGAAAGATTTTTCTCACTTTATTTATTTAAAAATATGATGAGAAAATAAGTTGTTTTACGTCATTTCAACGGACTTTTAGACATAAAAATATTATTAAATACAAAATGCGGAGACTAACAAAAAGTTTGAGGATAAAAATGACATGAAAAATCGTTGAAAATACAAGTGTTGTAATGAACAAATATTAGGAACTTTTAAGTGCAATTGTGCAAGAAATAATAATTGTAGTGCGAAAAAGAGGTGTAAATTTCCATTAATACCGTTACAACTAAATCTCTAACCCAAACCCGAATACAAATCCAAAACTCCAGCTCCATCCCAACCACCAAAAATAATAATATTAAATTCAAAACCAAACTCAGTAAAACTCAGCTAATCTAAGGGGCATAACACGGCCCCTTTCCAGGGATGTTCATATACGGTATGTAGTGTATATATTGTAAGGAGGAAATTGGATTTCGAGATATATTTTCTTAAAGAATTAAGTGGCATATACAGAGTGGTTTATATATAGGGATGTTAAAACGGCTCGCCGGCTAGGACTGCCCGTGGCTCGTCCCAGAAAAAGCCTGAGCCGACCCGTGTCACAAGCATTTTCGATCCTAACTGGCGAGCTAATAATTTAAAAAAAAGGGAAAAAAAATTGTCTCAACGTTGAGTCAGCTGTAAAAAAAATATTTAGAAAAAGCTGCCTGCAGAAAGCTTTGAAAGAAAAAAAAAATCGAGCCGGCTCGAGTCGAGCCTCAATTTTTTGGCCGAGCTTTTGCTCGACTCGGCTCAAATGCCTCAATTTAGACGTGAAATAATTACTTCCAATCATGCTCAATTGTGTAGTTGGCAATCGATAAATAATACAAATTCCATATGTTGATAGTAGTTTACAAGGGTCGTGGCAGATTGCAATGCCTAAAAGATACCGCAGTAGTCTATAAGGAAAGGATCATTCACGTGCTAAGAATTTATTGGTGGGTCCCTTGATTCGTTAATCTCTTGTTGAATGCTATCACGTGTGACGCCTTGCGATTGATATACACGCTCAACTAAAGAGAGAACATAAATGATTTACATATATTGGAAATTAAGCACGCTTATGTTTGGGTTTATTTTTTATTTTTTTGAAAATAATTCCCTAGAATGTATATCGTCTAATTGAAGATCAAAACTAAGAGAAGATCGTAACTATCAAGGAGAAAAGTAGCTCTACTTTTTAGGTCTCTCAAATGTGATAGTTTGTTTACTCTAAGTCTCTGACGCTGATTAAATGTTAGGAAATTCTAATTGAGCAGCGTACTTATATTACTGATAAATTTCCATTTGTTCAAGTTTTGATCTTATTAAATAGTAAGTCATGAGTCCTTAGCTATAAACTTTAGAGAATTTTGATAATCCATTTGGAATAATGACTTTTTAATATTTATTTGTGTATAAATCTAAACATATATATAAATTAATTGTTATTCACATACATAATTGACTTTTTAAAGAAATACTATTATCCGATGATTTAAATCTTTTAGATTCATTTGCAAGTTATCCAACATAAAATAATTAAATAAAAAACGACCAATTTTCGATTTCACTGGTTTAAATTTATGAAAACCATACAGAAAACCATCTTTCGATTTTTGTAAATCTTTTTCTTTATTTTTTTAAAAATCATTGGGCGATGACATTTTTTTTCGGATCGATACCCAAATTAGTTAAAAATTTCAAATAAGGTGGTTTCTTGCTTCACAATCTATTTTATGAAGTGAAAGCGAAAGCATTTTCAGTTCCGACCCAAATGTTACACAACTAGCTATTAGCTTCTTGTAGTATAATGATGATGAAATATAGAGAGGGAGTCGGGACCACATACTTGCCAAATAAATAATGATATTTCTTCACTCTAATTGTGGTAAATGTCATAACAACTTCTAATTGGACCGATTTCAAAATGATTTTTTTTTTTTAAATGAACAAAATTTTGATTTTCTTTTACTACTATTTTGATTGTAGAATCCATGTCACTTAATAAATCAATAATTTTTTCCAAGTCATTTACATATATCTACATAGTTATAATGTAATTTTCACAAATTTTACTTGGATAATATCCATATTATATTTAGAAGAGAGTATGATTCCCGTCATTTCACATAAATTAATAGAGTTATTTATAATGGTTAAATTTTTTTACAATAATTAATATATATTTCCCCTCCAAGAAGAATGTTATAGTAAGAAAAATTTGAACATACTTACAATAGAATTATGGGTATTAGTGATTTCATACCTACGATAAATAAAAATTTTATTTGACAATCGAACTTCACATTTACTGAACCTGTGAAAATAGAAAAACAAAGCTTGTTTAGTTTTTATTCATAAATATTGTAATTTTTAAGTAATTGTGGAAATATGATTTTCAATATGCAAATTTTGAAAATATATTTTTTAAGGGTTGTGTGGTGTAATTTATTCGATAAGTTATTGTCTACACGGTAAACTATATATCCGGTATGTAATTTGCATATACGGTACATAAGTTATATATACGGTATGTTAGTTGCATATATGGTATGTTTGTTGCATATTTAGTATGTTGCATATACGGTAAGTTGCATGTCCGGTATGTATTGTAAATCCGATATTGTTAAACCGGTATTCATTCACGATTATTAAATCTAACAAACCCCCCCCCCCCCATTTAAACGAAAATTAGTTTCTGAAATCACGATAAAATATATTCTAAATAGCAGATAATAAAAATTCAATTGAACTTTTAAAAATCGAGGCCTATATGGGTACAGTTCCTTAAAACAACCGTAGGTGCTTGAGATTTAATTTGAGCGTCTGTTTTCTAGGATATAATGGTAAATCAGTAGAATCCGAGCACTGTAGATTCTACTCCGACAAGCTGACTTAGTATCTGAACAATATCACCACCAAGACCTTGACATGCAGTAAATTATGTATGCAGATAGAGATTTTTCTTGTGTTTTGGAACTGTAATGCAGACAGTGTGTTCTTCATAACTGGAACAGTGAAAAACATAGGCTTCATATAGACTTTAACCCCAATAATTACGAGTTAAATTTGTCAATAAATTCAATGGCAATAATTATTGGAGTTTTGATCAAAAAAAAGTTTCTCCACTTCAAGGATATGCATATTCAGCATTAAGTCTTGTTTTGATTTCATGGAAAATAGTGCATTAAATTAAGGTTTTTGGGGATAAAACCCAGAATTTGTAGGAGACCGTTGCCGTGGAGATAGGGAACAATGGTTTTTCTTCGTTCCAAGACAAGAAAGGGTAGCTCGTGGAGGAAGACCAAATTGGCTCACGGCACATGGATATTGGAAAGCAACATTTATATTTTTGTAATTTTCTTTTTAATATATTACATTTTGTGTTTAAAATTATTTTGTTAATTTAATTAGGACTCTACTGAATTCAAGTTCTTACTCTGCCACCATCAACACCCAATTATGAAATCTGAATTGAGATTTTAAATAGTCTAAAACAATATTTTAAAACCCCGCACGAAAAAGGTCAAGGGTGAAATCGAATGTAATAAATAAATAAACATTTTAATTTTATTTTGACAACAATATATAATCAAAATTTTCACACCACCAATTCAAAATAAATACATAGTGGGGACCACCTATAGTCATACTACATGGCGGTTTGTTATTTGATGCAATGCATAATGAAAAGTAGGAAAATATTTTTGGTTAACGTGCGTAATATTTTATTGTGGGAATGTGGGGTTGAAAATGAGTTTTGTGAAGCAAATTTTGATAGTCTTTTACTTTAGGAATTGAACAACTTTATAGAAGCAAATTCTTTGCCATGCCCATGCAATAGATACATAATTTAAAATTGGAAAATATAATTCAAACATTCTGATGATTTTCAACTCAATTCATCCCCCAAGGAGTGAGCGCCAGCAATTCTGAAGATCACCGCATCTGCTCTTACCGGTTTTGCACCTAAGCTACAATATTTACATTGTATACCGTATTTTAAGCTCACCGTATTCTCGCTTACCGATTTCGAATAAACCTACCGTAATTGCAGTATATACCGTATTTGCACTCACCGTACATCCAGTATTACTATTTAATAACCGAACTTAACATTGTATCGCAATGGTAGTTGAACCAAGTGCTATTAATTAATAATTGGACTTCAAATTTTTTATTGCAATGGTCACTAGACTACGTAACGTGTTGTCCATTTATCGCTCAAGCGAACTGCATTTTTTGTCTAAAAGATCTTCACACGTGTCAAAAAGATTTCTTACGTTGGTATAGTTCGTGATCATTGAGATATAATCCCATGTTTGGTAGGGATTAAAATCTAGATTTAAATTTAAGTCAAATTAAATAATTGATTTTAACCATATACTTTATGGGATCCACAACTTTTTAATTACATATTTTATCAATTTTCGTCAAAATTTATTAAGTAGTAATACTTGGTATAGTTCGACAACCATTCAAATGGGAAAATGTACAAATGACTATGATCTAACGACCTAGCGCCAAAGACTCAAAATGAATTAAATCTTACGGATACAAAGAAAACAAAACTCTATATACGTGTGTTTTAATCCGTCTAAAAACTCTGTCAACTTGCGGTCTAAGATCATCAAAAACTTTCCTGTTGCGCGCGTCGTCAAAAACTTTGTATACGTGTTCATTGTACTCTAGAAGACGTCTTTGATTACCACGCAAGTGAATGAAGGTTCAAAACTGGACGAAGTGACGAACTACTAATTTTTGAATACGAGATATTCATCGTTGTAACTGGACCAATTTCAAAATGATAATAATAGTATTTCATTAACAAATTCTATCATTAACGGAAGTCTCGTTCAAATTAAGAACGATAGGACAAAAGGTCAACAATCATTAACAAAAGTCTCTTATTCAAATTAAGAACTATCAAACAAGACTTGGACAAAATCATTTAAAACATAAACTATATTCAATCCCTATAAATCTTTCCAAGTTGAAATTGGATTGATCCAATAATGGTCAGGTACCTCACCATTTCCTTGTCTTCCTCCCTGCAGAAATCAAAATCCTTCAAATCCCAACCCGTTGTATTTATCACACTCAGTGTATTTCGAACAGTTTCTTCAAGTTTTAACTCAGCACCATATGTTGCGAGATCTACTGCAAGATCTTTAATATCAAGTTGTTCTCATATCTTCCCTCCAAATACAGCTGCAATGGAATCTTTTTTGTCCTTGATGTTATTGCCCACAATAGTCCTGCTTTGTAAGAAATTCAAAAGCTTCAAGGAAAAAAACTTGAAGTTACAATTGTTTCCATGAAGTTCACTTAAACTTTGAAAGATCAATGCGTTTCCCAGGGCTGAAATAACCAATGTATTGAAAAAGAAAAGCAGTTCTCGTTCCTCTTCTTCGGATTTTTTGAGAATGTATTTGGTACTGGCGTCGAAACCTATAATTTTAGTTTCCTTTTCTTTATGAATCCATTTTTCCATAAGCATTTTATCAGTGGTTGTAGTAACCAACTTTTTTGGGCCAAATGGATAAACAACCTAATTTTTCTTGAGGTTGCTGGCCATTTTGATTTGGGGATGGGTTAAGCATGGTTTGATACATAACAAATTCATGCTTAGATGAGAATAAGTGAATGTATTGAGGAGAGTGGATACATGTGTGTATATATATACACACACACAAACATACACACGTAGATCATTCATCTTTTTCTAAACGACCTCATATAACCTATGACCCAACAACGATCATTTTCTCCCTCCATGATATATTTCACCCTTCCATCAGCATGAACTTAGGCAGCACCCTCTTCTCCAATCCTTCGGCGACACTTCTGATAAAATATTACACTATCGGGTTAAAAAAACACAAACGCTAAGATCTACACATTATTTTCAAATAAAAACTTTTTCGTCATCAATATTATTACCTACATTCCCTAGGACAGTGGTCTCATTTCCATCTTCCCGAACTAGAAAGAAACATAGTAGCCTAAACCTATTTCTGCAATCTTTTCTTCCTTCACTCATTTTGAAAATTGTAGCTAAATTCATTCTCATCTCCTCTACCCAGTCATTTTCATCTCACAGATAACTCCATTTTCATCTTTTCGAAAACAGTAGCTATATCATATCCATCTTCCCGGTCTACTTGAAATACCTTTTGGAATGAAAATTGATTTCACAATGAAACAGATATTCATGTTTAGGATAAGGTTTATGAGATAATTTTTGAAGATGAAGAACAAGTGAATGTATTGAGGAGAGTGGATACGTACGTACATACATGTATATATATATACACACATACATACACACACACGTAAATCATTTGTATTTTTCTAAACTAGCTCCTATATCATATGACCCGACGATGATTATTTTCTCACTCCATGATATATTTCACACTTCTATCAGCATGAACTCAGGCAGCACCCACTTCTCAAATTTGTCGGCAAACTCTTCTGATAAAATTATCGTACTATCGGGTTAAAAAAAAAAAACACCAGGCTCTACTTGGACATTATTATTTTCAAATAAAAACTTTTTATTCCTCAATATTATTACCTACATTACATCTTTCCAAAAGAGAAAGAAACTGAGTAGCCTAAAACTATTTTTGCAATCTCCTCTTCCTTCACTCCTTTTGGAAACTGTAACTAAATCCAGTACTTTTCATCTCACATAACTAATATAACTCGATTTCCATCTTCCCAAAAAACATTAGCTATACCATATACATCTCCTTTACCCCATTTCTTTTTACTTCACGTAACTAATAACAGCTCAATTTTCATATTCCCGGTCTAAAAAAAATTTTTTTTTGAGTGAAAATTGATTTTATAATGAAACAAATATTCATATTTTGGATAAGGTTTATGAGACAATGTTTGAAGATGAAGAATAAGTGAATGTATTGAGAAAAGTGGATACATACATAAATACATGTATATATATACATACGTACACGTAAATCATCTGTCTTTTTCTAAACGACATCTTATATCCTACGACTTGACGACGATCATTTTCTCCCTCCATGATATATTTCACACTTCTACTAGCATGAACTCGGGTAGCACCCACTTCTCCAATCTGTCGGCAGACTCTTATGATAAAATATCGCACTATCGGGTTAAAAAAACACAAACACAAAGCTCTACTTGGACATTATTATTTTCAAATAAAAACTTTTTCGTCCTCAATATTATTACCTACATTCCCTAGGACAATGGTCCTATTTGCATCTTTCCGAAATAGAAAGAAACAGAGTAGCCTAAACCTATTTCTGCAATCTCATCTTCCTTCACTCCTTTTGAAAACTGTAACTAAACCCAGTACTTTTCATCCCACATAACTAATATAACTCTATTTCCATCTTTCCAAAACAATATCTATACCATATCCATCTCCTTTGGAGATGGGTTAAGCATGCTTTGATACATAACAAATTCATGCTTAGTTGAGAATAAGTGAATGTATTGAGGAGAGTGGATACATACATACATACATACATACATACATGTCTTTTTCTAAACGACCTCCTATATCCTAAAACTCGACGACGATCATTTTCTCCTTCCATGATATAATTCACACTTCCACCTGCATGAACATAGGCAGCAACCTCTTCTCCAATCCGTCGACAGACTCTTCTCATAAAATATCGCACTATCGGGTTAAAAAAACACAAACGTTAGGCTCTAATTGGACATTATTATTTTCAGCTAAAAACATTTTCGTCCTTAATATTATTACCTACAATCCCTAGGACAGTGGTCTCATTTCCACCTTTCCAAAATAGAAAGAAACAGAGTAGTCTAAACCTATTTTTGCAATCCACCATTCCTTCACTCCTTTTGAAAACTGTAGCTAAACTCATTTTCATCTCCACTACCCAATATTTTTCATCTCACATAACTAATGTAACTCACATAACTAATATAACTCAATGTTCATCTTCCCGATAACAGTAACTATACCATATCCATCTCCTTTACCACGTTCCTTTTTACTTCACGTAATTAATCACAGCTCAATTTTCATCTTCCCGGTCTACTTGAAATTCTTTTTGATGTGAAAATTGATTTTACAATGAAACATATATTCATATTTAGAATAAGGTTTATGAGATAATGTTTGAAGATTAAGAACAAGTGAATGTATTGAGGAGAATGGATACATACGTACATACATGTACATACATACATATATATATATACACACACACATACGCACACGTAAATCATTTGTCTTTTTCTAAACTGGCTCCTATATCATATGACCCGACGACGATTATTTTCTCACTCCATGATATATTTCACAGTTCCACCAGCATGAACTCAGGCAGCACCCACTTCTCAAATTTGTCGGCAAACTCTTTTGATAAAATATCGCACTATCGGGTTAAAAAAATAAACAAACACCGGGCTCTACTTGGACATTATTATTTTCAATAAAAAAATTTTCGTCCTCAATAATATTACCTACATTCCCTAGGATAGTGGTCTAATTTCCGAAATAGAAAGAAAAAGAGTAGTCTAAACCTATTTTTACAATCTCCTCTTGCTTCACTCCTTTTAAAAACTGTAGCTAAACCCATTTTCATCTCCACTATTCAATATTTTTCATCACACATAACTAATATAACTTAATTTTCATCTTCTCGAAAACAGTAGCTATATCATATCAATCTCCTTTACCCCATTCATTTTTACTTCACGTAACTAATCACAGCTCAATTTTCATCTTCCCGGTCTACTTGAAATTCTTTTTGAACTGAAAATTGATTTTACAATGAAACATATATACATATTTTGGATAAGGTTTATGAGAGGATGTTTGAAAATAAAGAATAAGTGAATGTCTTGAGGAGAGTGGATTCATACGTACATACATGTGTGTGTGTGTGTGTGTGTGTGTGTGTGTATATATATACACACGCACACATACGTAAATCATTTGTCTTTTTCTAAACGACCTCCTATATCCTTCGACCCGACGACGATCATTTCATTCCACCATGATATATTTCACACTTCCACCAGCATGAACTCAGGCAGCACCCACTTCTCCAATCCGTCGGCAGACTCTTTTGATAAAATATCGCACTATCGGGTTAAAAAAACACAAACTCCATGCTCTACTAGGACATTATTTTTTTCAAATAAAATTTTTTTCGTCCTCAATATTATTACCTACATTCCCTAGGACAGTTGTCTCATTTCCATCTTCCCGAAATAGAAAGAAACAGAGTAGTCTAAACCTATTTCTTCAATCTCCTCTTCCTTCACTCATTTTGAAAATTGTAGCTAAACTCATTTTCATCTCCACTACCCAGTATTTTTCATCACACATAACTAATATAACTCAATTTTCATCTTCCCGAAAACAGTAGCTATACCGTATCAATTTTCATCTTCCCGATCTACTTAAAATTCTTTTTGAACTAAAAATTGATTTTACAATGAAACATATATACATATTTTGGATAAGTTTTATGAGGGAATGTTTGAAAATGAAGAATAAGTGAATGTATTGAGGAGATTGGATACATACATACATACATGTGTGTATATATATACACACACCCACGTAAATCATTTGTATTTTTCTAAACGACCTCCTATATCCTCCGACTTGACGATGATCATTTTCTCCCTCCATAGTATATTTCACACTTCCACCAACATGAACTCAAGCGACGCCCTCTTCTCCAATCCGTCGGCACTCTTCTGATAAAATATCGCACTATCGGATTAAAAAAAACACAAAAATCAGGCTTTATTTGGAAATTATTATTTTCAAATAAAAAAATTTTCGTCCTCAATATTATTACCTACATTCCCTAGGACAGTGGTCCAATTTGCATCTTTCCGAAATAGAAAGAAATAGAGTAGCCTAAACCTATTTCTGCAATTCCCTCTTCCTTCACTCCCTTTTGAAACTATAACTAAACTTAATACTTTTTATCTCACATGACTAATATAACTCCATTTCCATCTTTTCGAAAACAGTAGCTATACCATATTCATCTCCTTTACCCCATTTCTTTTCACTTTACATGACTAATCACAGATCATTTTTATCTTCCCGGTCTACTTGAAATTCTTTTTGAAGTGAAAATTGATTTTACAATGAAACACATATTTATATTTAGGATAAGGTTTATGAGAGAATGTTTGAAGATGAAGAGTAAGTGAATGTATTGAGGAGAGTGGATACATGGGTGTATATATATACACACACACAAACATAC
>CAIGRP010032299.1:0-25932 GCA_903798385.1 Fraxinus cuspidata
AAAAAAACACTTTGTAGAAGTGATTCCTTTTTGCATCAAAGTCATGGTTATGTTAGAGAAGAACCTCTGTTCAAGTTCGTTGGTCTAAGTCATTTGGAGTGTTCCTATGGATAGACGTAGTCGTTGTATCTTGAAAGATGATTGCCGGAAAATCATTAGCACCGATGTTGGGTAAATTCATCTTAAGGAAAAAGTGTCAAACACTTGTATCGATCAATTCAATCACTTGCATTTCCTATTCTATTTACTGATTTCTTTGAATTTGATATTTGATTTAAAAAAAAAAACTAATTATTCTTTTGATTATATGATTTTTTTTGTTGAAGAATGGATATGATTAAATCTGTCATTACGTATTCGGTTTCAGTAATTAACATTCCGTCTTCTCAAATCCTATTTTGGTAAGTCAAAATTATGTTCGATTCTACGCACGTAAAATATACGTTTTGAGAATATAATTCATGTACATTATCAGTGTAATATCCCCCAACATGAAATTAAGTGTTAAATATAAAAAACTTGATGGAGTACTTCAAAATTTTAATTCTCTAAATTTATAGATGCTCTCCAAATGATAGAATATACTTTTTAAAAATAGAAAGTCTCTTGGAGATACTCTAAGGATTGAATATGATATGTTGAAATGTACAAAGATTGATAGAGTTCAAGTTTATTGAAAATTGACAAATTTTATTCTCTAATGACTTTAAGAAAATAGAATGTAGTAGTACTAGTTAGAGATAAACATTTTCACACAATCAATAAGCTATATCCTTCATTCTTTCTAAACCACAAATAAATTCATTAATTACCAGGCACACAAACATTCATTTTTTTTAATCCAAATCACAACTCACAAGTGTATAATAAGCTCAAAAACAACAAACAAAAGAAAGAACAATGAAAAAAATGACTTGAATGTGAATTTAGACTTCTCAAGAGAGAAAGAGGTTGTTCGGGTAGAAATTAGTAGACTAACAAGCAAAAGATGACTAGCAATTTGCGATTGAGAATTGCATTTTGTTCAGTAGTAGCAGGCAAGCGTCAAATGTTTGAAAAATGAGAGTTTAGGTTAGGGCTTCTGAAATTTTAGGCATGATTTGTTGTCGTAGTTTTATTGAATTATGATTTGGATTGTTGAAAATAAATGCTTTTTTATGATTTGGGATTAATTTTAGTTTTGATCAGATATTAGGTCAGGACGTGTGTTGTGGACTTAAAAAATCATCGGCCAATAATGATGAACTTAATTTACTTTATATGATTATTTCAATTGGTTGATTGTAATTTGTATTGCTAAATTATATATGATTATTTTAATGGTTTGGTTGTAATTTGTATTGCTAAATTGGTATTTTTTTTCTAAATAGTGAATACTTTAAAATTTGTAAGTTAATAAAATTATTTTTTAAATTAAAAAATTAATAAACGGTTCGGTTCAGTTTTATGCGAGTTTTGAAAATTGAAACCTAAACTAAACCATTTTGAAACGGTTTGAGGGGAAAAAAACCACGGGTCCATGGTTTTTTTGTGCAGCCCTAGTCTTGTTTAGGGTCTAGCATTAATGAAGTTTTTTTCCCTATCCCATTATATGTCACACAACTTGGGGAACTATTGGGCTCAGAGACAGATTTAGGGGGGATTGGGCTGAGCAGTAGCCCGGTCCCCCTTTTTTAGTTTTAAAAAAAAAATTCTTGTAATTTTTTTATGAGTAAATTTATTTTTTTCTACGTATTAGTCCAGCTTGTAGTTCGATCTTAGATTCGTCTCTGGTTGGGCCTTTAGCTGTACGAAATCTTTCGGATCGTCTTATCCATTATGGAAGTGAGATCGTCGCGATAGGGACACGTTTTGTTGGGGATGAATCTGAGCGTGGAGATGAGTCTGGGTAGGAGTGGCAAAGGGCCGAGCTGAGCCAACTTGGCCCATATGCACACGAGCTTGGCTCGTGCTCGTCACTCATGGACCGAGCTCGACTCGGCTCTTGAGCTTGTGGCTCGTGGGCCGAGCCTAGTTTCGGCTCGCGAGCTTGTTAATTTTTTTTAAAAAGATAAACCCTTTAACAAAAAAAAAACCCCCTGCATTGGACGAGCCGAGGGTCTAGCCGACGAGCTGCTTAGCTCGATTGCCACCTCTACGTCTGGGATAGATGTCGGTGGTGGAGGTAAGGTATGCTTGGTTGGGAATGGGAGTATAAGAATTTCCATTCTCCTGTGATATCTAGGAATAAGAGACCAATGAAGGAGAACTTTTCACGTTCTAAGTTCCATCGTCTTCAAATGACCGGCTTGTGATCTCGCCGAGGGATGTGTCACCTTAAACCATGCCATTCTATTTTTTGATTTACGTTTACCTTTCTCACCTGTCATTCGTAGGTTCTTATCTTCATGGAAAATAGTACCTACTCAACTTCACCTAAACGGGTGGATAACTCTTTTTAGCCACCTTCTACTATGGCACAGATTAGGTTTTCCCGAATTGACAATCGAACAATTTAATGCTCTGTACAATTTCAAAGAAGATGGTAAGGACTTTGAATGGTATTACACGAATGTCAAACCGAACATGGGTGGTTCTGTAATGTTGGATTCCCCTTCCTATGTGAAAAGGTAGAAATAAGATTATTATTTTTATCTGAGGGGGCTGGTAGTTCCACCCATCTAAGGTATATATGGTTAAGGTAGTCTCCACTCATTATGTGAAATTAAGTGATTTAGTTTTGTTAAAATTTACAATGGATTGTTTATTTTTATGAATTGTGATAGATTTTCTTTTTCTTTGCAGCTTACCATCAAGCTCAAATAACTCAAGATCTAATGGAGAGATTTGAGAGGATCCGATCTCTTAGTCATTATTATAGGTCCTGCTTACAGTGGCAGAGCCAGCACTCGATGAGGGGGTGCGGCTGCGCGTGCTGGGCTTCGTCGGAACAGTGGAAGGAAGGAAAAAAACAATGGCGAGCCGATGATTTTTGGGTTTTTTTCTTTTTCTTTTTTTTAATAGTTTTGCCATTTCACTTGGGCGCATTCCACTAGAAATGTGGGCCATTTTAGGGGAAAAAATCAGGCCCAATCCATAAATATATGCCCAATAACCCAAACCAAATTGATTTGATATTGAAGGATAAAGCTATGAAGCAGAAAGTTAGGTAGCAAACCTTCCTCCAAGCTCCAGTCCATGCTTGACGCCTCCACCCCCTGATACGCCCGACAGTTGCTGGTGACGATGACGAGGCGCCGTCGACAGACTTCGGACTGTCGGACTTCCTGTAATCAGTGACTAATGAGTGCCTCTCTCTCTCTCTCTCTGGTTTTGGTTTTATTTATTATTTATGACTTATGAGTTACTATTTATGTTCTATGAGTTAATTGTCAATTTAGCATTCAAATGAGAATTGTGAATCTGTTATTTATGATAAATAATTTATGTTGTATGAGTTATAATTTATTATTTATGAGTTTTGATCTGATTTGAGAATTTATGTTTAGGAAATTAGGGTAAGTGAAAAAAATCAATTGAGAAGATGTTGGGCTTAATTCAACTATGTGTAGTCTGTTTTTTAATAAATTCTAGTTGAAAATTTGGGGCATTGGCAGATTATGGAACAAAATTTTCAACTGAAACGTAAGTCCATACCTAGTTTTTCTAGTTCCAGTAGTGCATCTAGTACCGCCACTGCTTCTAATCGAGTACATATATATTGAATAATTTTTAATACTATTTAATTAAATATTAATAAATGATTCCTCTATTACGATCATTGATTGTTGACGGTCAATGGTCAATAGTCAACAGTCAAGGTCTGCCATAGCTGAACTTAGATCTTGGATTCGCCACAACTTGCTCAGCTTTGATTAATGGCTCCAGCCTCTTTTAGGTAGGATTTTTTCTTACAGATGCTCTTCCAGTTTTAGGTATATCATATATTGTTTTTAATACTCATGATACCTATTTGTTTCAACACCAACTTTCCTTTGATTGTAGGCCTAGTTTTGAGATGAGAGGATTTGCTGATACACGTCAGAATTAGTAGCAAGGGAAGAAAAGATAAGAGCCTCAGCAACTCCTGATGCTCCTCTAACTTGAAGCTCCAAAGTGAACTCCTCCATGTGCACTCCCTCCAACTTCGATTTCATCTAAAACTGTAGCTTCACCCGACTTCTCCACCAAAATTGGACCTGATGGTTCCTTCGTTTCTAGAACAACT
The DNA here is from genome assembly GCA_903798385.1 of Fraxinus cuspidata. Taxonomy (NCBI): domain Eukaryota; kingdom Viridiplantae; phylum Streptophyta; class Magnoliopsida; order Lamiales; family Oleaceae; genus Fraxinus; species Fraxinus cuspidata. The sequence continues at coordinate 4,208 of CAIGRP010032299.1, forward strand.
TCCCAAGTTAATTCTCCAATCTACTCAAGCTCTCGTTACCCAGACATTCCTAGACTGAACTTGGATGAGCTTATAGGGCGTAGACCAGAAGTCCTATTGGATTTTAACCGGGCTCCTTCCCCATCATGAGCAATTACTTATTCCTCTCTTCCACCGTTGAGGAACTAAGCACGGCTGCTTACGAAGATTGGAATGATTGTGAGCAATGCTATTTAGATCATATGAGCGCAAAGGAAAAGTTCATTACAGCCAGGGACGAATCCACCAATTTGGTTCAGTTAGGGTGGAGACCATTGACCCGTGACCGATGATCGATGACCGTTGACAATCAACGATCGTAATAGTCGAAAATATAATTCGATACATATATAAATGCACTAAAACGTAAAAAGTATATACATATGAAAATATATTTCAATACAACCCAAAATACTAAAAGGAAAAAAATACAACACTACTCTGTAACAGTGTACACATGGTTTAATTGAGCAAAACATCTTCACCATTAATTTTTTTCACTTATCCCTAATTTTCTAAAACCCTAAATTCCCAAATCACAATTCACAATTCAAAATTATAAGTCATAACTCATAATCTCAGGCAATAATAAAACATAAATTCTCATTTCTCATAATTCATAAATAAAAAATTCACAAAAACAGAAAAAAAAAAGAATAAAAACAAAAATACAGAATGCACCCAAAAATCCAAAATCAGCAAAATCCAGAAATATTCATGACAGCACTATGCACAAGCACAGAAGGCAGCACTTGCAAATAGCAATATTGATTTCAAATTTTCAAGAAATCAAGGCGATAATAACTAATACTGCCTTATACCTATACATGCTGACTGGCTGAGCCGCATGAAGAACTCAGACAAGACGAAGCTCCGCTGCTCCAGCCTCTAGCTATTGTACCAGTGCACCACTGTCTTCGTCCTCCGTGACTTCGTCCACATGTCTCGACGGCTTCAAAGACTTACAGCCACAGGATCGCACTCAGACCGCAATGGAATTGCACCTTTGTCAGTAGTCCATCTCCCTCCTCCGCCGGACTAAAATGAATTGGATTTGGTTTTGTAATTGTTGAATTTGTTGTGGCTAATGGACTTTCAAATTTCAACCCATGGCCATGGATAATGGATTGCAGGATTGGGCTCATTAATTGGGCCTTTTTTTAAAAATAAGGCCCAAACAAATGAAACAATAAGAAATTGGGGAAACAATTACAGCTTTGTCTTCTTCATCTTTCTTCCCGGCAGACGGCGAGTCGACGACGAGACCTGAAGCTTCCGACGGACCCAGCACGAGTGGCCGCGAGGGCTGGCCAGGTGCTGGGTTTGCCCCTGATTGTAGCATCAGTCTATACTCATAGGTCTGTTATTCACATTATGTCCATGTCAAATAAGATACGTTCTATGTCAATGTACTGCATTTTATATATTTCAAGCTCTATCACTTCTTCCTTTTTTTAACTTTTGGTTTCCAACAGATGACTGCAAAAATGGAGATCATTCAAAAGTTTAGAGAGGATGCACTATCCATATACTAAACTATATAACATGAAAAAGCTTATCATAAGGAGGCTGAAGTGAAGTAGACGGAGGAACGTGCTACACTTATGTCTGTCTAGAGGCTAAGCTGGCTGTTAGAGCGTAGCTAGAGAAATAAATGGAAAAGGCTAGGGTGAGAGAAGATTGCTTTAAGGTAGAGGAAAAAGCTAAGGTAGCTGAAAAGTCGAGGAAGGTAGAACAGGAGAAAAAACATGTTGATGAGGAGGCTGCCAAGTCAGCAAATGCTATGGTAGAGTGGAAGAACTCGCCAGAGGTCGATGATCACAATAAAAAAGTGTATATAGTGGCCTTGAATGAGGTTACCAACTTCATCGAGGGAAAAGTTTCGATCTTTGACCTAACCTTCCTTTATGAGGCACTGGAAAAACAGGAAGAACTTATTGGGGATATGATAAAGGCAGAACCTTCAAAAGTGCAGAGAGATGATGATCCTTCTTCAGCTCAAGGCGACCTTTCAATTCAGTCAATCTACCCACCTATTGTGGACTTACCTCCTATCGCTTGATAGATTCTGCTCATTTCATTTTATATCATTTAATGGTCAAATCTTTTTAATAAAAAAATTGACTAAGTGTTGTAGGACGAGTGTACTAAGTTCGACCAGAGCATGAAAGCTGTCATATTTCCCTGAATTTTTTTCTAAGTGTTATAACACTTACAAACTTAGCTCATGCTACTGAGGAGTAGGCTTTGAAAATTTCATGTAGGATATCCTTGTTTTAGAATTTTGTGAACTAAGGATTGCCCTCCAACATAATTGTCACAAATTCCCTCATATATTTTTTGTAGAGTATATAGGGCGTCCTCTTCATTCAAGCATCTCAATAGTGGTGTATATCCTCTCTTGTATAGGATATCATTCATTAAAGTCTACCTAGTTAGCTTAGCTTCAACTTATGAGCTTTAGCTGGATCCGTGGGACACTCTCCAGTTTTGAGGAAATTGGATTATCTCATCCAGGTCGGCTTGGGGTCTATAGCAATAAATGCCATGATGTCCTCTTCATTGGTGGTACACCTGACTTTTCCCAGAGGGATACTATCAAGCTTGTTTACTCCTTCTCTAGTTGCTAGTCTAGCTAAGGCATCGGCATAACTGTATTGGGATCGAGGTATCTGCTTTACCTCTACAGTCTCAAAGTTTTGTGACTCCTTCTGAGCAGCTCGAAGATAATTGCTCATTCTATCCTCCTTAGTTTGAAAAGTCTCTTTAATCCTATTAACAATGAGTTGTGATTCACTATACACCACCATCTCGAGTGCTTTCAGTTCTTTGGCCATTTTTCAACCTCAATGTTGGAGGCCTTGAAACAAAGGTCAATACTTCACAGAAATAGTGGCTATCTGGACTAATCAATACTATTCCTCGCTTATGACCGAGCTCTAGTAGAGGATCCATCAACAAACAACTAACAAGGACTGTTTCCATGTAGTTCTTTTTAGGGATCTAAATTGAATTCAGGCACAATGTCAGTTAAGACCTGTCCTTTTATAGCTGCTTGCGACTTGTATGAAATACCAAATTGTCCAAGCTCAACAGTCCATTTAACTAAGTGTCCAGAGGTGTTTGATTTTTGCAAAGACTTTCCTCAAAAGGTAATTGGTCAGGACCTCTATCAGATGCTCAGCTTCCTTGTGAACATGATCAAGGCGTAAGCCAAATTTTCCATTGGAGAATAACATAATTTGAGTTATATAATATATTCTCTGGTGAGTATGACGCTTAATTCATGTTACAACACGGCTAAGTAAAGTGATAATCTTTCATTCGCCTTGGGTACAAGAAAGACTTGTTATATGCTTAACACATGCAAGTCGATGATCCTAATTGAAAATACTGGCTAATTGAAGACAATGTAGGAATAGGAATTTCAATCAACTCAGTTGCAATGATATAAGCTCCTTAGTATCATGCAGCTATGGAAATGGGACTCCTAGTATTCCCGATAAGGGTAAGCAAAGAGGAGGTCGAGAGCAAAATAAATAAAAAAGCAAGTCAAAACTTATCGCGATGGTGTCTACGCTAACCACATTTTTAGTTCTTGAAGGCCTTATGACACTCTTGAGTCCATTCAAACTTTTTCCTCCTCGAAGCGTTTCAAAAAAGGGTTTACAGCAATTAGTGAATTACCTTAAATGCATACTTAAGGAGATTAAGCTTCATTTTATATCTTCTAAGAATTTTGAACATTTCTGACAAATGTTGAATGGGATCCTTAGTAGCGATGCTCTTTACTAGCATGTCGTCAACATAAATTTCCATAGTCTTGCCTATCTATTAGGCGAAAATGGAGTTGATTAATACATAGCTTCGGTATCTTTGAAACCAAATAGCATTATCTTATAACAATATAGGCCTCAGTCCGTTATGAATGTGCTCTTAGTCTGGCTCCTATACATGATTTGGTTATACCCATAATAGGCATCCGTAAAGCTGAGCAACTCGTCTTCGGTAGTGGCATTAACCATTTGATCTATCCCTAGGTGAGGAAATATATATTTAGGACATGCTTTGTTAAGGTCGGTGAAGTTTATGCATGCTCGTTAGTCTCCATTGCTTTTCTTAACAAACACCAAATTGGCAATCCATTTGGGGTAGACTGCCTTCTTAATGAATCCGTTTACAAGCAACTTTTCCACTTCATTTCATAAGACCTTGTACCTTTCATCGTTGAGTGGTCTCCATCTTTGCTGTTTAGGTTAGGTCGTAAGGTCGATGTTGAGCTTATAGAAGGAAATCTTTGGATCAATTCCTTCCATATCTTCATGGCTCCACGCAAATACGTCAAAGTTTTGATTGCGAAATTCTAAAAGTTAAGATCGGAATGGTTGCCATAGTTCATGTCTGATCTGGAGTTTTTTGGAGATGTGTCAGAATTGACCTAAATCTTATCCAGTTCCTCTACAAACACTGTTTCCTTATCATTGAGTTTGATTCTTGGATCTAGTGAACCGGGACCGAGTTCTGCTTAGTAAGCCATGTTTACTCTAAGCTAGGTTGGAGTGTTCAAAATCTTTTGTATAACAATGGAATACACTATACGATATTTTTTCGTAGCTTTCTTGTTGCCTTTGATCTCTCATACTCTATAAGAGGTTGGGGATTTAATTAAGTAGTGGTACATCGAGACAATATCGCTCTTAAGTTAAAGAGTAGAGGTTGTGACATAATGGCATTGTATGGTGAAGTGGAGTCCAATATCACGAATCTGGTGACAACTTTCGCCCAAAGAAATTTCTCTGACCTCTACAGTGAGCTTGATTCTTCGCTTTGGCATTGTCAGAGCTCCATTCAATCCAAGAATTGATTTGAGTACCATTACAAAAAATGTAAAGAGATTATCATCCACTTGAGTGCATTGACATAGAGGATATTGAGGGAACTTCAATTGTCTACCGACACTTTAGTTATGTTCGTCTCGACAATGGGTAGGGCAAAACAAAAACAACTGGATAAGGATGATGGTCTTACCTCTGTATCATCAAAGCATAAATGATCATCTTTAGATCTTTTACGGTGCTTTTTTTGTAATGCCTATTTTGGTCAGGTTTGTAAACTCCCGAATTTTATATTTTAAGTTGGTTGGTGTAGCACATTTAAGAATGAGCCATGGAGGGTCAAACCATTTAAGGTAATGAAAGCCCAAACCATAATTTATTTAAAAATCAAAAAATTTAAGACATTAAGTTAAAATAAATTTGATTACAAAGTTTTAGTGAATAACTGGGTTGCCACAATGGTCATCTGTATGATATTTCACATATGCAACAAAAGTTCGAATCATCACGCTTGCTTTTATAAAATATTTTTATTAAAACATTTTGGAGTTAAAACTTCTCCTTTTGCACATTAAGCACAATTATATCAAGTTAATTGGATAGAATAACTCTTATTAATGGACATTCATAGAAATAGGTAATATAAGTCACATAAATAATTTATTTTTCTTCATTTTTCATCATGTAAATGTTTTTATAAGAATTATTTTTTAATGGGCGTAAAACTCTTTAAATTCCTAATTAAAGACTTAATTTAACAAGGTTAATGATGAAATAACTTTCCTATTTATCATTTCACTAAAAATGGAGGTTACGAGAAGGGGAAAGTCACTTTTTTTCCACACTTCTCCTCAAACCCGAATTTGCTAAAATAATTCTCTTTTTAACTAAGTTAAGCTTAAAAGAATAACAAGGATGTAAAATTAAAAGGCTTCTATACATTTTGTTTCTTTATGTTTCAAGAAAAATCAAGGTAGGTGGTGCTAAGTATTTACCCTTTTCATTCATTGTATGTATTTGTGTGCTTGTGATGTGTGTTAGAATTTTTGAAGTTATGAATAGAGTGGTTTATGTATGCCATAACCGATTTCTATGATCCCAAGGAATTTCTCAAAATAATGAATTTGTCGATATTCATTTTCGTGAAATGTTAGATTCTTTCCTATCATTTTGTATATATGTATATATGTTTATGACCAAAAGCGTGTCTCAAGTGATATTACTCCTACCGAGTTTAAAGCTCACACCTTTTAAGTTGACAAATTTTTCAGGTTAGAGGATGGTCAAAGAAGTGAGATTTACGTGGATTTCAGAAAATCCGAAAGGAGAAAGGTGCTTCATTTGTGTAATTAGTCACATTCAAAGAGTTTCTAATTCTTATTAGTTATGCAACTTATGTTTAATTGTAAAAAGATGTTAGTTTATCTTTCTTTAGGACTTCTTATTTCTTGTTCTTAATGTGATTATTGAATTTTTTAATTGGTTTAAGTATGAATATAAACAAAGTTGCTAAAGAAGTTAAGATTAAATTGTAGACTTGTAAACACTAATTTCCAGCTTACTGCCTGAATTTTGTGGCATCATGCTAGATAGAATTCTTTGTATTTTTTGGATAAAACTAGTCGGATTTGAAAGCTCTATGAGTCCTTTGTCCGCTGGTTTTGGAATCAAGTCAATTGAAGGTCGGTAGGATAAGTTATGCCCTTTTCTGTGTGCCGTGTTTAGTGTACCGGAGAACAAACTTTTTTTTCCCACATGTTTGGGTGTCCATTTGAGTGCCTAAATTATGTTAGAAAATTTTGAATTTTACTATGTTGTGCTTGGATGAGCTTAGAAAATAATTTAAAATTTTCGTAGAATTATGAATTCAATAAATGGTCCAAATTAGCTTGCTCGTTGGGTGGCTCGTTGCTGAATTTAACTACGTTAATGTACACTAACATTCATTTTAATCCTCCATTTTATTTTTTTATTTAACAAATCAAAGTAATCTACATTAAATCATTTGTTTCCAGCAGAATATAAGGATAACAACAAACTAAAAAGGAAATTGAGAAATTTTTTATTTAACCCGAATTTTTAAAAGAAAAAAACTTTGTTTTTTAACAAATTTCAAACTCCAAGATTTGGGTCGAACAAGGTTGGCCGAAATATGTTTCTTTAGCCGAGCCTTTATTGGAACATATTTATTGGTGACCTATGTAAATCAACGTTATAGGACCTAACCTCAGCTTGGTCTCATCAAATAAGGGCCTTCACTTGCTTTATTAGATCTCGACACTCGTTCTTGGTATGGCCTGTCGACCTTTGGAACTGACAATACTTATTATGATTGGTCCCCATCACGCTTTTCTTTATAGGAAGGGGGTCTACGAAAGACCTCCTTGTCTCCTACTTGCATGAAGACCCTTTTCAAAGAAGTGTTCAAATGATGATATTATTGGAATCTTTTTGAGTAAGGTCGAGGTCTCTCTATATTTCTCCTTTCTTTTCTTCGTTTCGACTTTGTTTTTTGTCTGTTCTTTTATCTTTGGACCGTGCTAGGCGATTAATCTCAACATGTGCCTCTTCTTATTCCAAGGTTGCCTCTTCCATTCCTATGTGTTTTTCAGCTCGAGTGGAAACTCATGATCAATTTTAGGTCCATCCTCATGAACAAACCATCAGAATCTTGTTTTTGGCCTCAAGCCAAATAAAGCTGCTATCAATGTTGCATCATTTGAGATTTTTTCCATTTTCATGGATTATATGTTAAACCTGTTGAGACAAATTTTAAGCGATTCACTTCGCCCTAGTTTAGTGCTCACCAAGCATTCTTTGGGGGTGGCCCTATAAACTGAGCTTGGAATGCAGTGGCTAGGTCTTTCCATTTTTTGACAGATTCTTGTGTAACCTCCTGAACTCATCTGAGCTTTATCCCCTAATATTAAGGAAAATTCTATATATAATGGCGTCGCTGACCCTTTGCAATTCCATCCTTAACGTATATTTACCAAGATGACTAAGAGGATCTCCCTCCCAACCACAACCAGTGAGTTGGGGGCATTTTCAGCTTTTCAGGAAAGTAGAGTGGCATCTAAAGTACTATTCAACGACTCCTTTATGCTAGTATCCAGGTCAGTTATGTGCTTTATTAATGAACAATGTGTACCCAGTTTGTCAAATACGCTCTATGTCAATTTAGTTTATTTTTTATGTTGGTGGGGGAGGACTTCTTAATTCGCCTGTTTAGCTTTTGGAAGATTCCTCCCCTGAAAAGTGTGACTTCTTTGAACTAGAGGTCCCCAATTCTCTCTTGTAGTGGATTCCACATCGGATTCGGCCAATGGAAAAGATGGTAGCCTACTTCTATTCCGTTCTTTGTACAACACGGGTTAAACGTTCTAGGGCTTCTTTGATGGCAATGTGTTGAGGTTGGTTTCCCTCTAAAAATTCATTTTTCCTTTCAAAATTCCTTGGATGCTAGTTTCATATGGATTATTACGGGAATGATTTTTTGAAGTCGGGCTACGACTCATGGTCGTATTAACGTTGGGCGTGTAAGGAAATTTTTTATTGGCAATATGGGTTGTATTTTATAAGATCCTCCTTCTAATGTCAAATTGTTGATGTTCAAAAATAACTAATTCACTTTTGATCAACTTAATTGCTTGATTGATCGAAGTAACATAGTTGGAATAGTAAAAACTAGAGTTTTTTTTTTTTTTTAATTTGGAGTGTTTGTTGAGAGTTTTCTGAAAGTAAGTTTAGTTTAGTTAGACCATTATACTTCTATTTATGGGCACCCAACAAGCCAATTGGCCACCAGAGTCACATCAGGCACAGTATATCCCTTAAAATTCGTGCCTTTACCGAATTTGAGACCTTTTGATTGGTTATTGAGGTCGATTGAAACAGGTCATGATTGTTGGAATAGTAAGTAATCATTACTATCTGTGATTGGATGCAAATATCATTACTGTCACTTGGTTCTTTCGGATTGGTTGCTTGAGGGCTGATGATGTCACGTAGGGATACATTGAGCAGAGTGCAATGATTATGCTTCTCGGATGACTGTGGTGTAGGGACGAGCTGAACTGTCATTGAAGGGCTGAGCTAGATTTTTCTTCAATTGTTGTAGGCCAATGTTTTCACATGAGTTCGAATCCCAACCGATTTAATTATATTAGGGGTGTGTTTGATCCACATTATTTTGGAAGAATGTATTTTGAAATACTAGATTTATGGAGAATGTGTGGTTGAAAAAGAAGGAAAAGTTATTGATGTGATGGAAAATATTATTTTATTGAAGAATGTGTGGTTAAAAATGAATAGAAAAATGAGAATGAAAAAGATAATGTGTACCAAACAGAGGCATTTGGAAGAATGTATTTTGGAATAGTAGATTGATAGGGAATGTGTGGTTGAAAAAGAAAGAAAAGTTATTGATGTGATGAAAAATATTATTTTATTGAAGAATGTGTGATTGAAAATGAGAATGAAAATGATAATGTGTACCAAATAGAGGCTAAATCTTTAAATAGATATAAGGACTATGCGAAAAATAACTAACATGTGTCATGTTTGTAATAAACTATAGAGGAAATATAAGAAAATAGAGTCAATAGATTAACACGTATTTTATTAAGAACTGAAATTCTATATTTATATGTAAGAGTGGGGATAAGAGGAAGATGGTGTAAGTGGGAGAAAAAGATATATTTTTATTTTTAATTATTTATTGGTTTCATTTGTACTTTATATATATAAAAAAAAAACAGGGTCTATTGTTAAAACTAATACTTTATTTTCTTCTTCTATTTATTTTGTTTTATTTAAAGAAGAAGGTATATTCTTCATTTTACAAGGCTTTATTGAGAAATTGAAAAAATATATATTTTATTCTGCACTCAAAAGGTCTTCTAGGGGGGTCTTCCGCACCTCAAAGGTCATATAGGAAGAATTTTCATCAATATGAAAAAATATGAAACATTTCGCAATATGGACAACTGTCAAAAGGATTTTGTACTAATAACCTAAGAAGAAAATAAAGAACTAATTTCGACTGTTGTTCCAAATCAAATGAGTCCAAAATAAATAATAACAAAATTAGAATTAAAATAATAATAATAAAAAATCTCTCTATCCTACCTACCACCACTCGAGGGTAGGAAGAAGTTAGGGTAGGTGTGAGAGAAATGAATATTTTTTATTTTTAATTATTTTTTGGTATTTGTTTGTAATTTTTTGAAAAAAATTGGTATTACAATTGAAATTAGTTCTCCATATTTTTCTTCTTCTCTTTTTAGTTTAATAGAAGAGTATATTCAACGTTTTACAAGGCTTTTACTGAGAAAATTGAGTCTTTCACAATTCAAAAGTCGTATAGAAGGTTTTTTTTTTTGCCAAAATGAAAGAATATGAAGTACTTCACAATATGTTCAAAGAAGCCACTCACGAATGTTAGTGAATTTAATTGGTAGCAATTCACAGATAATTTTAAAAAGTCTACTTACTTTATACTTACTTTTCAACTTTTTTTTATTTCTCAAAATATCATTCTTTATTTTTTTTTTATGATTAACTTTGTAACACCATTGTATTATAGTAAATAAAATTATGCTACACACATTTTACTACTCTGTTTCCAATGTTGCCACCGTCCTCGTGACACAACATAGTTATACTTTGTCACCTATTTCTACCGTTATTACGATTGCCACCACCATGACTTGTAACATTTAATGTTACACTATCATCATTACTACTACTTGTAATATTTATTATTACACCACCACCACTGTGATCACCATCACTAAAACTTTTAACGTCTAGTGTTACACCGTCATTCACTCCACCATCTGTAAATTTTACATCATAAACTTTGTAATACTATTGTGTTATATTATAAATTATGTTATACACATTTCATCATTGTTTTCACTCATTTCATCACTTTGTTTCCATTGTGGCCACCACGACACAATGTGTTATACAATTTCTCACCCATTACTATTTTTATTGCAATCTTCACCATTATCACTTATAATATTTAGTGTTACACCACCATCAGCACTACCACTTCTAATATTTATTTTTACACCATCATCGTGATAGCCACCACTTACACTTTTAACGTCTAGTGTTACACTTCATAAACTCCACTACTTGTAACAATAAATTGTTACACCATCCCAACCATCACCCTCCATTTTATTGTTACACTGCCCCCAACCATTGCCACTGCTCGCCATCACCACTACATTCGCTAGCACCACCACCACACATCACCAAGAAATAAAAATAATCACCATCCTGTCACTTACCTCCACTATAAGCCTCTACCATCAACACCATGCGGCGCCACCATCACCATCACCATCACACTACCACTCACTCAAACCCTAACACCCATCACAAAACCAATTTCAAAAATCAAAATGCAAAATTAAAAATAAAAATTGAGGTGGTGTAACATATTTAACTATGATTTCCAGACCTCGTTTTCAAAACAAAATTTGAAAAGAGATTCTGATCCTGAATGGTTGGAAAGGAGGTGGTGTTGGTGCAGGATTGGTAGTGTTAAAATATGATGGTGTTGGTGGTGAGTGCAGTAGTAAAAGGAGGTGGTAGCAATCAAATACTTGCGAACATATTGCTTGGATTTAGCTTCCATGGAGGTTTCATCAGAGTATTGAGTTGAAGGACTGACTTATGGCTAGATTCACTTTTCTATGGCTTTCGATGTTGCTCGTGGCCATGGATGGTGGTGGTGGATGTTCACTAAGAAAGTGCAAACCGCAAGTAAATAGTCGCATTCAAATAATAAAGTGGATTTTTTGTGTTTGAGCTGTATATCCCTAAAGTAATGTTTACTTTTGATTACATAATTTTAATCAATTTAATTTTAACAATAAAAACAAATATGCAATAACATTTGATTTTGGAAAATAATTAAAAATATACAAAATAAGAAACCATCAAAAACTTGAAAAATTTTGGAGGAAAACGTGGTTGGGATTCATGGTTTTGTTTAACTATCGCCTAATTAATTTCTCTACATGCCAATTAACAAAATACTAATTTACAATGTTAGACCCGATTTTCCAATTATAATTAATTACCTCTCTCGAGCGAAATTATATTTCTATATCAATTATAAAATAATCTCATTAAATCTTTGTGAAAATAATTTAATGTGCCACTTAGGGTTAATGATATATCTCTATCTCCTACAAAAATCTAGAATTTCTACTATTTGATCTAAAATGCACAATCTTCTCTCTAACGATGTACAAATCACTAAACGCAATCATTGAGTGACCTTATAAATGAAAATACAATAATAAGAATAGTAAAAACACATGAAATAAGTAGTTAAATATTAAAAAACAAATATTGAAATTAATCCAAGCTAGGTTAAGTTTTAACAATAAATCCCAACAATAAAATTTAGCCAATATTATATAAATGATAAAAATGAGAATATTTATAATACATTACAAGTTTGGCAAGATAATGATGAAAATACAAGATTATAGATAAAAAAAAAAAAAATTCTTTTTTGAAGTTTGGTCTGTACTTTTCCCAAATGTTTCTCCACCTTTCTTGATGTATTCTCCTTGTCTGTTCTATAAATTTTGCCCAAAATATCAAGAAAATCAAAGAAAATCAAAGGAAAAGGAAGAAAATGAAAAATGAAAGAAAAAAAAAAAAAGATAAGAAGAAGAAGACAAGAATGCTGCCGTTTTTTGGTTTTGAAAACCCAGCCAAAATAAAATATTTGCAGCTCAAGTCTTTGGGTTTCGATTGAGTATATAAAAGGCCCTCATGTTTTTAAAGTGGCGCCTCTGCCAAAATGACAATCCTTTTTTTTTTTTTTTGCCCTTTTTGCACACAAGTTCTTTAACAATTTTCACTCAAGGTTCCTCAACTTTAATTATGTATAATTTGGTTCTCAATTTTTGAATTTCCTTTCAATTACACCCTTCATAAATTGAAACCAAGGTCCTTCTTATGCATTTTGGTCCCCTAATTCACGATTTTGTACGCTTTTGGTCCATTTTCACTTCCTTTTGCCTTGTTTTCTTTCTTTTGAGGTTAAAAACCTACAAATGCCAAAATTATCCAATTGTGAGTCGACATCCGCTCTTTTCATCAATAATGAGTATATTTAGGTATTAAATAAGTGTGCAAAAACACACTTATCTGTGGCGGATTTGGAGATGGTGATAGTGGGTTTTTGAAGGTTTCTTTCTTTAATTTAGAAAAATAGTATTTTACATAAAATTTAAAAGATTGGAAAATATGTATAGAATATGTTAAATAATCAACATGTGTGGTGCAATTGTCATTATTTATTTATGTTTTTGAACAATAAAAAGGATGATTATGTTCACACCATAATAATTTTGTTTAAAATAAATATACCATATTTTAAGTCATTAAAGGCCATTAATTTTTATTCATTATCACATTTATTTTCTTAATTTTTTTCTTCACACATTCTTATTTTTGACATTTCACTTGTTGACGTAAAAAATTGTATGAACAAAATTCAAAACCAACTTAAAATGTAAATGAGAATTTCATTGATAGTAATTTACAAATCACAATTGTAACTACAAATATTTGCTCTTTCTCTTTCAATGAGATATTTGAAATATGAAACGTTTTTGAACTGTTTTCTCTTCTTTTTCTTTCTAGGCCCTCATTGTCCTTTTATAGGGAAGGATTCACATGCATCACCCATTTCCCTGTCTTATCAGTTATAGTACTGAGTTGGGAAAGTACATCATTGGCACGTGTGGATTTGTTAGTGAGCTCGGCTTGTCAGGTTATCATGAGTTAACCATACAAGTGGTGCATGACAATTAACGAATTACTTAGGACATGAAGCTAAGGCGCATAATTGGTTAAATTGGTGGGCGCTGATGTAAGACCTTCCACATGTCACTCATCGATCGATTATTTGTACAATGTGTAACGAATCTTCAATCATTATATTCCCTTAAATCTTGGTAACAACGTAACTCGAGCTGATCTCAAATATCCGAGCTTGCATTTGGAAAAGCTTAATGCCTGCAAAAAGTTGTACTTAATGATTTGACCTCGAGCCTAAATCCACACTTAGAACGATTTGACCTCTCATTATCCACCAGAGTCCTGTGAACTTGTATCCCAACAACAGCTATGGTTATTACCAGTGCGTCACTTTGGTCTGCAAAATCCCGTACGAATCTTGTTCCGAAAATTAAACCATTAAGAGTATGACGTGGTGTTAGTGTCAGGCTCCGGTAATCTCACATTATAATTTTGTTAGATGCGAGCGTCGTGTGCTTGTCTGCTCCTTACTCTTCTGGATCATTCAAGACATTAATTATCACTTACTAGAGTTCAGATCTCAGTTTGGGGCAAAGGATCCCGGGCTCGAAGACCTGGCTAAACTTGCTGAGCCATTCCTTGTTGATTAGGCTGCTGATTGCCAGTTTGGTTTGTCTCTCTGGGTTTCGCCAAAAATTCTTGCAGATGATCTCGTTGAATCAAGGATTCCACTTCTTTCTTCAGATTTTTGCAAATATTAGTGCTATGTCCTATTGTCCTGTGGTATCGGCAGTACCTCCATTGGGTCTTTCCTACTAACTCATTTTTTTAAGGTGGGGGTCTACAAATTGTCTCTTTTACTCCCGCATGTAAGAAAACCTCCTCCAAGGCGGCATTTCATTGGATGATATTCGTGGAATTTATCTAGATAAGGCTTGGGATGACCTTGATCCCTCCTATCTTTTCTCTTTTTGCGATTGAAACCTTTATCCACTTTTTTCTCATTTGCTTGATGTGAGGACTGTGGGTTTACCTTAAGTTCCTTCTGGTCTGACGTGGCTTCCTTAGCACTTATATGTTTTTCAACTTGAATCAGAAACTTATGGTATGTCTGGAGTCCATTCTCATGTACAGAAGATCAAAACCTCGTTCTGGGCCTTAGCCCCGAAAGAATTGCTATAAGTGTAACACCATCAGAGATCTTTTCAACCTCCATTGACTGCTTATTGAATCTGCTGAGGAAACTCTTAAGCGATTTGGTCTTTCCTTGCTTAATGCTTACCAAGTGCTCTTTAAGCGTAGTTCTCGCTTTAGAACCCATGAACTGGGCCATAAACATTGTGGTCAGGTCATTCCAATTTCTTATAGATTTTTGATGTAGCCTTCTAAACCGTCTTTGAGCTTTGTCTCTCAATGTTAATGGAAAAGCGCGACACATTATGGTGCCTCATGCTCCTTGTAGTTCCATCCAGAAAGTATACTTGGCTAAATGGCTAAGAGGATCTCTTTCTCCTTTGTACCTAGTTAGTTGTGGCATCTTTAGATTTTCTGGTAAGGGTTCAGCAAGGCTATCTTCAGTGAAGGGAGAATGGTGTTTGGTGATATATACCTCCATATTTTCTTTATTAAGAGGCTTCCAAATCAACAATATGTTTTCTTAAAACACTCATTTCAGGGTCTAGTTGTTCTACTGAGCGTATGATATAGGGATCATCCTTTTTACTCCTAGGTGTTAGGGAGTGTTGAGAGCCCAATTTATCAAATACAGTGTTAGCTTTTCTAGCACCTGGCTTTGCTGTTATGGGAGAGCTCCTGACTTTTTCAGTTCGGCTTTTGGAGGAGTCTTCTCCTGAGAATTGGAGAGTCCTCCTGGTAGGAGGTCGTCTGGTTCTTTCACCGTGTGGGGATTCCACCTCAGTGTCTTGTGGTGGAACGTGAGTTTGGTTTCGTTTCAACCCGTTGACTACGTTTGTCAACTTTTCAATGACTTCCCTCATCATGGTCGGTAGCCTCATTTTGACCTCGTCTTCTTCCAACATTTTGTGGATTGATTCCCGGATGCTGAGAAAACGTCCTCGACGGTATTTTTTTTTTACTTTGTGGAGAGATATGGCTATTTTTACAAGTTAGGGCCCTCCTTCTAGCACAAAACTGTTGCCGTAAAAAATTGTATGAACAAGATTCAAGCTAACTTAAAATGTAAATGAGAATTTCATTGATAATGATTTGTAAATTATAATTTCAACTACAAATATTTTCTCTCTTTTAAGGATATATTTGAAATATGAAATGTTTTTGAGCTGTTTTCTCTTCTTTTTTTCCAAGGCCCTCATTGTCCTTTCATAGGGAATGATTCACATGCATCCTCCATTTTCCAGTCTTATCAGTTACAGTACCGAGCTGAGAAAGTACATCATTGGTACGTATGGATTGGTTAGTGAGCTCGACTTGTCATGTTATCATGAGTTAACCCTACAAGTGGTGCCTGATAATTAATGAATTACTTAGGGCATAAAGCTAAGGCATATGATTGGTTAAATTGGTGGGCGGTGATGTAAGACTTTTCATATGTCACTCGTCCATTGACTATTTGTACAATGTGTAAGAAATTTTCAATCATTAAGTCCCTCAAATCTTGGTAATAATGTAACCTGAGTTGATCTCACATATCCGAGCTAACATTTGCTTAAGCTTAATGCCTACAACAAGTTGTACTTAACGACGTCGAATGTCAACCTCACTTATTATTAAAAATCTTGTCCTAAATTTGTCTAAAAATGTTGTGAACGTTCTTTAAAATTAATGTCAAATATTTAATCACATTTTAAAAATATTATTTGTTTTGGTTATTTATATGCCCTTGTTTGGACTCCATTTTTTTCAAAATATATTTTTTAAAACTCATTTCAACTATACATTCTTCTATAAAATAATATTACATGTATATAAATGAGTCTTTTATTTTATTTTATCATTTTTTTTGAAGAGAAGAAACAATTTATCTTAATTTGAGAATAAGAATGTAATGACAAAAAGTTCAAGATATAAATGTGACAATGTATAAATTTTATGAACCTTTGATATGGTTACAATGTGATTTGATTATTAAAAAAATGTTGTGTAAATACATATAACCTAATAAAATTGTATTTATTCTGCACTTTGCATTGATCCCAGACTAGACCAGGCCGTAGTCCGATCCAGCTCCAACCCTAATCCAATTTGTGGGTTTTTTTTAAAGCCCAGTTAAACCCAAATAATTTCAACCCAATTGTAAATAGTATTTCTAGCTTTATAATCCAACTCATATATTCATGATTTTGTCAATCTCAAATCATATCTCAATTTCTTCTATTGCTCTACCGGTTGCCACTGCTACGGAGGCACTCATTTTGTCTATATTTTTCTTGTTCTTTTAAAATATTTTGATTTGAGATGGAGAATCTGATTTGGGTTGAATCATGGAGCCGGAGGGTTTTGTGTCTTCATTGTCGAATGCTGGGCAGTGGGTGCAGGGACGGAGCTCATTAACAGCCAGTTGGACGCAACCCAATTATTTTAAATATTATTCAATTACTTGAAAGGTTGAAACTTGTATGCCTTCATGGCTTCCGAAGTTTTGCTAGGCCCAACCCAAGAGAAAACCAAACTATCCAATCTACAAATCAAACACTAAAACAATCAAATTGGAGAAATTAAGGAAAGACAGAAGCTAGAAGGTGAGTCTGTCTCCCGTTTCTCAATTCTTGACCTCCTGCCTTCGTCTCTTGCTCAAGAAAAGCCAATCAAATTGAAGAAGAAATTCTCGTGGCTTCGTCCCTGAGTGATTATTTTCAGGTATTGATAGGGATTAGGGAATCATATTATGGGATTACGATTTATTGCTAAAATATGGAATGGGATTAGGATTATATTGAATGAGATTCTGGGAATAGGATTTCTTGCTAACATATTCTGCTTCCTACGGTTGCCACTCCTACGGAAGTACTCGTTTTGTCGGTATTTTTCTCGTTCTCTTAAAATATTTTGATTTGAGATGATGAATCTAATTTGGGGTGAATCGTGGAGCCAGAGGGTTTTGTGCCGTCATTGCCGAATGCTGGGTAGTGGGTGCAGGGGCGGAGCCCCTTAAGGGCCTGTTGGGCCCAACCCAATTATTTTAAATATTATTCAATAACCTGAAAGGTTGAAACATACATGCCTTCATTGCTTCCGAAGTTTTGCTAGGCCTAACCTAAGAGAAAACCTAAATATCCAAATGACAAATCCAAACCTAAAACAATCAAAACGAAGAAATTAAGGAAGGGCAGAAGCTAGAAGGTGAGTCAGTCCCTCATTTCTGAATTCTTGACCTTCCGCATTTGTCTCTTGCTCCAGAAAAGCCAATCAGATTGAAGAAGAAATTCTCGTGGCTTCGTCCCTGAGTGATTATTTTCAGGTATTGATAGGGATTAGAGAATCACATTATAGGATTACGATTTATTGCTAAAGTATTGAATGGGATTAAAATTATATTGAATGAGATTCTGGGAATAGGATTTCTTGCTAACATATTCTACTTCCTACGATCCCATTACTACGGAAGTGCTAGTTTGTTTGTATTTTTTCTTGTTCTATTAAAATATTTTGATTTGAGATGGAGAATCTGATTTGGGTTGAATCATGGAGCCGGAGGGTTTTGTGTCTTCATTGTCGAATGCTGGGCAGTGGGTGCAGGGACGGAGTTCATTAACGGCCAATTGGACGCAACCTAGTTATTTTAAATATTATTCAATTACCTGAAAGGCTGAAACTTGTATGCCTTCATGGCTTCCAAAGTTTTGCTAGGCCCAACCCAAGAGAAAACCAAACTATCCAATCTACAAATCAAACCCTAAAACAATCAAATTGAAGAAATTAAGGAAAGACAGAAGCTAGAAGGTGAGTCTGTCTCCCATTTCTCAATTCTTGACCTCCTGCCTTTGTCTCTTGCTCAAGAAAAGCCAATCAGATTGAAGAAGAAGTTCTCGTGGCTTCATCCCTGAGTGATTATTTTCAGGTATTGATAGGGATTAGGGAATCACATTATGGGATTACGATTTATTGCTAAAATATGGAATGGGATTAGGATTATATTGAATGAGATTCTGGGAATAAGATTTCTTGCTAACATATTCTGCTTCCTACGGTTGCCACTGCTACGGAAGTGCTTGTTTGGTCTGTATTTTTTCTTGTTCTTTTAAAATATTTTGATTGGAGATGGAGAATTTGATTTGGGTTGAATGTGGAGCCGGAGGGTTTTGTGCATTCACCGCCGAATGCTAGGTGGTGGGTGCAGGGGCGGAGCTCAATAAGGGCCTATTGGGCCCAACCCAATTATTTTAAATATTATTCAATTACTTGAATGGCTAAAACTTGTATGCTTTCGTTGCTTTCGAAGTTTTGCTAGGCCCAACCCATGAGAAAACCCAAATATCCAAATGATAAATTCAAACCTAAAACAATCAAATTGAAGAAATTATGGAAAGACAGAAGCAAGAAGGTGAGTCTGTCTCTCGTTTCTCAATTCTTGACCTCCCTCCTTCGTCTCTTCCTCATGAAAAGCCAATCAGATTGAAGAAGAAATTCTTGTGGCTTCGTCTCTGAGTGATTATTTTCAGGTATTGATAGGGATTAGGGAATCACATCATGAGATTACGATTTATTGGTAAAATATTTACTGGGATTAGGATTATGTTGAATGAGATTCTGGGAATAGGATTTCATGCCAACATATTCTATTTCCTACGGTTGCCACTGCTACGGAAGTGCTCGTTTTTTCGGTATTTTTTATTGTTCTTTTAAAATATTTTGATTTGAGATGGAGAATGTGATATGGGGTGGAACATGGAGCCGGAGGGTTTTCTGTCTTCACTGCCAATGCTGGGTAGTGAGTGCAGGGGCGGAGTCCATTAAGGGCCAGTTGGGCCCAACCCAATTATTTTAAATATTATTCAATTACATGAAAGGCTGAAACTTGTATGCCTTCATTGCTTCAGAAATTTTGCTAGGCCCAACCCAAGAGAAAACCCAAATATCCAAATGACAAATCTAAACCTAAAACAATCAAATTGAAGAAATTAAGGATAGACAGAAGCTAGAAGGTGAGTATGACTCTCGTTTCTCAATTCTTGACCTCCCGCCTTTGTCTCTTGCTCAAGAAAAGTCAATCAGATTGAAGAAGAAATTCTCTTGGCTTTGTCCCTGAGTGATTATTTTCAGGTATTGATAGGGATTAGGGAATCACATCATGGGATTACGATTTACTGTTAAAATATGGAATGGGATTAGGATTATAATGAATGAGATTCCTTGGAATAGGATTTCTTGCTAACATATTCTACTTTCTACGGTTGCAACTACTACGGAAGTACTCGTTTTGTCTATATTTTTTCTTTTTCTTTTAAAATATTTTGATTTGAGATGGAGAATCTGATTTGGGGTGAATCGTAGAGTCGGAGGGTTTTGTGCCTTCACTATCGAATGTTGGGTTGCTAACATACTCTACTTCCTACGGTTGCCACTGTTACGGAAGTACTCTTTTTGTCTGTATTTTTCTTGTTCTTTCAAAATTATTTGATTTGAGATGGTGAATCTGATTTGGGGAGAATCGTGGAGCGGGAGGGTTTTGTGCCTTCACTGCCGAATGTTGGGTAGTGGGTGTAGGGGCGGAACCCATTAAGGGCCAGTTGGGCCCAACCCAATTATTTTAAATATTATTCAATTATCTGAAAGGCTAAAACTTGTATGCATTCATTGCTTCCGAAGTTTTGCTTTGCCCAACCCAAGAGAAAATCGAAATATCCAAATGACAAATCCAAACCTAAAAAAATCAAATTGAAGAAATTAAGGAAAGACAGAAGAAAGAAGGTGAGTCCGTCTCTCGTTTCTCAATTCTTGACCTCCTGCCTTCATCTCTTGCTCAATAAAAGCCGATCAGATTGAAGAAGAAATTCTCGTAGCTTCGTCTCTGAGTGATTATTTTCAGGTATTGATAGGGATTAGGGAATCACATTATGGGATTACGATTTATTGCTAAAATATGGAATGGGATTAGGATTATATTGAATGAGATTCTGGGAATAGGATTTCTTGCTAACATATTCTGCTTCCTACGGTTGCCATTGCTACGGAAGTATTCGTTTTGTTTGTGTTTTTTTTTTATTTTTTTAAAATATTTTGATTTGAGATGGAGAATTTGATTTGGGGTGAATCGTGGAGCCGGAGGGTTTTGTGCCTTCACAATCGAATGCTGGGTAGTAGGTGCAGGGGCGGAGCCCATTAAAAGCCAGTTGGGCCCAACCCAATTATTTTCGTGTGATTTCGTTCAACCAAAACAAGGCACATCTCTAATTTTCCGTGTTATATGATTTTTTTAGATTTACAATAGTTACCATTTTTTGTACATGGAGAACTTTCCTTTGGCTATGTGGTATTTTTCTGTGCAAAGGTTTTTGATTTATTTTCGTGAAAAGAAAATAATTTTTTTTGTTTATGAAATTATTAAAGGTTTTTGTGTGCAAATGTTTTTGATAGACAGTACACCGCCACTACCAAGTTGTTACATTTGATGTTCTCACTGTAATTTTATATAATTAAAGGGTTTGGAAATGCCAGAAACATTGAAGAGAACACATTCAATGCTATATCTTTTGTGTCATTCTTTGCAAAATTTTGAACTTAGAAATAAAAACAAACAAACTAATAAAGGATAAGGAAATATAGCTCGACATCAAAGAAAAATTATTATCATTGAATAGTGGCGGAGCTAGCACGATTGGAATTCATTATTCACAGAGGTTAGGCAAACTGTTTGTCGCCGGTGAGCGAGCAGTTTGCCCAGTTTTTTTTTTTTAATTATTATTGACATTGTGTTGGGCGACTTGAGCTTTTTTTAAAAAAAATAAAAAATTCTAACACTTGGCCCAAGTTTACTAGACCTGGTTTCACGGGGTGCCTTTCTTCTTGACACAGAAAGGGACACCGTGCGGCAGTAGTCTGCTCCGCTAGACTACCTTCCGCCTACTCTCGGTCGTTTCGGGACAAAAGTGA